>DWDV01000573.1:0-16073 GCA_018245615.1 Mimoniades ocyalus
GAAGCGGTGGTAGCATCATTTTTGACGTACAAAAAGTGTTCTTATGAACCAATTTTGAATAAATGAGATTTTGATTTGATTTGATTTGATCTGTCAGGCGTAGGGAAGTGAAGGTAAAAATTTAAATTCACTTTTTCTAAGCGATCGATTGTAATTACAATTTTCCGTTTTTATTATGTTTATTGTAATAGGCTTTTTTCTAATTTCCTACGACAAACAGATCAGATTGAGGTGACCCAGTGCTGTTCGATAACAACAACGTCAGTTCACGGTTAAATGCGTCACGTACATCGCCTCTGCTGCCATTGTGACGCATTCGACAATCTGATTTTGATACAACAGCACAATATTTATTATGCACATCGGCGCACGACGTATAACTATCAAGAAAAAAAATTGAAAGTGATTTGTGATAGTAAATTATGGCTTAATTCTCTATGTACCTATTTTGCGAATGTGTTCAGTTACAATTCTGTATGCCATGCCTACTTTCTTTTGTTTTCTTTTTTATATAAGCTCCTTCCAATAAAGGTTGTCTGGAAGAGATCGCTCGTTTAGCGATAAGACCGCCATTTGTTTTTACCGAATTTAGTTTTTCTGTACTTTGTGTTTTTATATGGTATACAATAAAGTGTTTGTATTGTATTGTATTGTAATCAGATTGTAATAAATTGCTTACGGATACGTCTCAGATCTATGTCTATGTCACGTCCGACACCAAAATTACAATAATGTGTTATTTTACAATCTTAACGGTCATTAGCAATATTTTTTTCATTCTATGTCTATGTCTATGTCATTTCATTTTATGTCTATTAGGGCCCCTTATAAACCAACATTGCACATGATGACACATTGTTTATTAATGCATATCAAACAATGTCTATGACGCGTCTGATACTAAAAATTAACACAACATTATTTTTATCATTTTAATTGGTATAACCTATATTTTTTTCTTTAATAACATATTATGTTAAGGGGCCATATAAACGAAAAAACCTAACGCATAGCAGGTTTCTCGTATGGGATTATTTTAACAAACAAAAACAACAGGATTAAGACGTTAGCGCGTAACAACGACAATGTTAATTGAACAAACATGACTTGCAATTATCAAATGTATTAGTAATATTATAAACCATATGTAATTCATACAGCTTTATCAAGTGTGGCGCAGTGCATTCTTAACGTTAGTGTAGCCGCTAAATATACGTGTATGTATGTACTCGTATAAACGGTTTATCCGAATCTCTCGTTAAATTTTCCCATCGGTTAATTCTACGTAATTACCAGAAGAATTACAATACATATTCGCCGACGTCATGAACAGCGTACAGAGGATTTATTTCATAATAAGTTATTATTACATACATATGTACATAAATAATAAGGATTGAACGAAAACAATGCGTTCAATGAATTCATATATTTTTAGCAAATGTGAAAGGTAATAACGTTTTTGTTTTCTATTAGTTCGGTGCCGAACTGTTTTAATTACCTATTTATAAAAATTTTCTCATGTACATAAGTGACCATTTTTGTCTTTTTGAGAATAAATTTCTTTAAACTTAATCCAACCGAATAAGAACATAATAATATAATCGTCAACATATACTCGCTTTATATGGAGTGCTTTGATGAACACTTTTTCTTACACTTATCATAATCCACCTTTTATTGTTCTACTGTTACTGTTGGACATGGATCTCTTGACAGAATCAGGAGGTTTAGACCACAGTCAACCAGGCTTGCGAAATGCGGTAGATTTCACACTCATTACGGAACTATGGAGAACCTAAGTGTGCAGCTATTCTCACCCCCACTAACATATCTTTCATCGTCACAGCAAGCGACAGTTGATCTAAACAACGAATAAACTTCGTAGTGAAAGAGTTATATCAACTGATTTCGCTGTTAAAAATGATTGAGCCCAAAGGTTTTGTGTATGTAAATGTCACAAATACGTACTGTTACTCGTGTAATTAGAATACAATGTTTTCGTATTGAGTGTCGCAGAAGGTAGAGAAGAGCAATGAACCGATTAAGAAAGAGCCACGCGTGTAAACAATAGATCATCTACCACTGGTATATGAAATCGGGCGTTCGTCACCAGCCGACATCGAGCCAGCCGAGTCGTGTCGTAAGACCTAACGACACGACTCCGACTCGATTTTGTGCGAAGCATACGCGCTATGAAACTATCACCGAAATACTCGATTATATTAAATTGCATTTCAAATATCATTGGTATAGGAGATGTTTACTAGTATTCATGTTAGTTCACTAAAGTTTGAAATTAATCACGCTGTATAATAATAATAATATATTTGCATGGGAAACCACAGCGATAAATCAAACTTCAAGCCACATTATCATGCTTACGACGTTTTAGATAACAATAAATATATTTCAAACCGCAGTAACACGATCCATACACAATACAAGAATCATTCGTGATTATCTAAGCAAATGACATAACATCACGCCTGGGTTACCTCGAAGTGATCGGCAGAGGATTATACTAGTCGCAATTTTTACCAATTATGTATATATACAAATACATTTGTATCTACGTTTTATTAAATCATGCGGTGACTTCATCATAAATTCGTAATTAATTGCAAAACAAGACTACACGACCTGAATCCCTTTCATTTAGATTGGAGACCCGTGTCAAACAGTGAACGATATTATAATGATGATGATGATGTCTAATTCCACAATCTAGATATTTATAATTTACGAACATTCTATACTTAAAACAATGCAAAACTAGTCATTTACAGTGTGCAATCTGCGAGTTGTGTTAAGACGAGTAGTGGGTTAATATTAAGGGAATAATTTTAAGGTATACAAGGCTTTTGTGGCAAACCGACCTTTTTGTACATATTTTTATATTTTTAATTTTATTTTATTTTAATTTCGAAATTATATGTCATATATTCGTCTGTTGTTTTATCAATTGTCTAAAATGTAACGTTGCAAATTCTACAAATAAAATCCAGATTATTCTCCTGGCTATTTTTCACGTGCTTTTCCCTCTGATCTCCCACTCGTCCTCTTCAGCTTTATTGAATGAAAACTATGTAAAATGTTTTTAAAGAAACTGCAAGGTACCTATTCTGATAAGCGAGCAGGTAATAATCTATACACAATAACATCTACACGTTACGGTTTCGATTATTATCGGTTTTATTATCGATATTCATACACCCACATCCTTGGCCGAGGATTAATTTACGAATCGTAAAATCATTTATGGACAGACTTGTGCCATAAACAAATACCTACCTACGCATTTATATTTAGACTGATGACTGTACTGCACGGAAACCACCGCATTTTCCTTATTCGGGAGATAATGAATCAGGATGTTATGCTAAATGTTCTCAATATTTAAGTCCGTTTAAATAATTTCTCCGTTATCGTGGATTACAAAACAGACGATGGAATGGAAAAGTGTACTGTTGAGTGATGTTGACGTAATCATAACATGATTTACCAGCCTGATAAAACAAGAGAACAGGCTTACTTTTATTTTTCAAATATCAAATAAAACATGTTTTTGGTGATGATATTATGATGATCATGTGATGGGAGGTGATGATTTGAAAAGATAGTTTAAGGTTTGTACGTAACATAGAGGTGCAATAAGGCTCATCAAAAAGAAAACAATAAATATTGCTTATGGTTTTTCCAATAGGATTAAACAAAATTACCTTTTTACTATTTTTCATTCTTATTGCTGAATAATTGTCAAATAATTTGATAAAAATGTAATGAAAAAAAATTATTTAATGAACGAACCTGACCAACGTATATACATCGCTCATTAACACTATTTCCCTTCAATGCTACTGGATTTTAAATTACCAACGGTCTTATCTATGTTGCGTATCAGAATCGTAGGTAATATAATTTACAATTACATTTTACACACTCAATTATTTGCAAGTGGTGAAAGATAACCAAATGTATTATGAACCAATATATTATCCAGTTTATTATTAATTTCAGCATTATTAATCGAACTTTCTTCCTTATCTGAGTACCCCTCTGGTATACAGAATGGGGGCCAATCAACTACAAATAAATGTTGTATATAATTTTGTTGACTTACCTCAGTCTTCGTTATTCGATGTCGTGCTAATTTAACGACGGCAAAGTTCCCCTTGCCGATGGTCCTCTCTATGTCATAGAAGCCCACCCTGATGGGGGTTTTCGCAGGACGATCGCGTTCCGCCATTGTTGTTCTCGAAATCTTCAGACTCGACATGAAATCTTTAACACCTCACTGATACTGCTATCATCAATATACTATTATGCTATCGACACTACTATCCATGAATACTAGTAAGTCGTAACACTATACATTGTCAACTAAACGCACCAATATTAAACGAACTACTCGTGCACACCAGTCAATTTTTTTATCAACGTCACTTAATAAATTACATTTAGGAATTTGGTTAAACGTAATACGCGATATTGATAAATGTGCCTTGGTGAATTAAAAATGTATCAAAGGTTCAACATCGCAGTTCGATGTCCCATAACAACAAATATTTACTAACTGTTATAGGATGAAATGTCCGAACACATATGAGGATATAATAATCCAGCACACAGATATGTGTAAAAAATATATTTACATTTAGAATTAATATAAAATCGCGCAGAGGCGGCGTGCGCATTTCATATGCTAGTGACACATCACGCCGCCGCCTCACCGGCTGTCAACCGGGTACTGAACTCTCTCCCGTTTCGTCTACTCGAGCCGAGTGGCGAGTGAGCGAAACTCGACTCGAGTACTCGTATAGAGTAGAGTACAACTTGCTGCAACGCGGCACGCGTCCATAGAGTTATTATAGATAGAGTAGGCGAACCTTACACGCGTATGTACTCTAAAAATGTCTCGTTGATAGAAAGAGAAAGAACATGCATTTGGTATACGTGTAATCGTATCTGATTGCCTTCTTAAGTATTTGCGCGAGTTGTTGACGGATACAATAAATTAAAGAGAGAAATGAGTACCAAATTCATTCCGTTCTCTCTCTATCGACTAGACGACTTTTTGCTTGGCTTGCCTACTCTACGTATATAATACTTCTATACACGCGTCGGCTGTTTGAACGGCCATATTGTTTCTCTCCATGACGTCAACATGTAGCGTCAATATCACGTATGTAATTATTAACACAAAATTATCACATAATATTTAGTGTCCATTACATTCCCAAACTTTATTCATAGTTATAGATAATTTTATTTGTAAATAGATTAACCTACACAAGTAATATACACTAAGTTGGATAATTGCATATATTTTATCTTTATATTGATACGATTGTTGTAGATAGACTGGGTATAGGTATAAATGTACCTTATAGTATTTTATATACTCGTATGTATAAGAAAAATATATATATTTCATATGTTAATAAAAATTGAAATGTATTTTTCGATTTGGTTTAAATCATTATTATAATGTTTGCTGAATGCATTTTTGATAGGTAAACATCATACGCCTTTATTTTATCTTAAAACCTTTTTCGTGAATTAGACTTATCGCGCGAAGAATGACGGCATGAACTATATTTTTCTTTATATGTAGGTACCTATATCATCTAAATTAGCTGTTATTATTCGCTTCGTTAATTAAAGCATAGTTAGAAAAACGGAAGATTGTTTTTCTTATGAAAATTAGTTGATTGAATTCTGTACTTAAAGAACGTTATCGTGGCAGTTGGATCCGAAATAACATATTTTTTTAGATCTTAATTCTAGATATTAAATATTTCCTGCAATAAAAAGTCACTCTTATGTCATGCCATAAAGCAATTGATATGTTTTCCGTACTACCTAAGTTTGTCAAATAACAATAGTTCTATTATTTGTTAATTTTATGTTTGATAATGTTATCATATTTTAAACCGGAAATAAAATTATGTAAGAAGTATTTTAGTTTTTGACCGCGATATTAAACTGTACAAACCATATAAGTATATTATTTCCTTTAAGTCCGTGGACAAGATTTTGCTTGATGAGGTAACAAACGCTGAAACAAAAACTTTGAACATATTTCGTTTCATAATATCATGTGCATAATAGGTTGCAATTAATGTTTTGTATACAAATTTTAATCTTGCTGATATTTTGTTATAAATGTAAATTACACTACAAGTTAATACTAGCTTTAGAAAATGTATCAAATCATATAGAACAAATCAAATCACAACGGAAACTGCTCTACCCTCCTTAAGTAATGCAATACATAATATACAGATAGAGTAGGTGAGCTTTAAGCGCGTATGTAAATGAAAATGTCGTGTTGATAGAAAGATAAAATATGCATTTGGTATTCGTGGAATATGTGGTGAGGCATGAGATTGCTAGCAGATATAAAAATTTACAGAGAAATGAGTACCGAATTCATGATCTTTCTCTCTCTATGAACGAAACGACTTTTTGATTGCCTCGCCTACTCTCTATATATTACCTCTATTAAAATATATCGCTTCATAGATAATAAAGGATTTCTAAATTTTCCCGCTAACTCCATCTAATACAGTACACTAAGTACAGTCTTTGGAAACCATTTGTAGTGAAATAAGCAGTTAATGTACTGTTAATGCACAAACGTTTTGTTTTTGGCATTGTTTCAGCTATTCATGCACAGCTTAAATTCAAAACGGTAAATCCAGTCTAGTATTTAGTATAATGTAATATCAAACATGTGTAATGTCCTTATTTGTATGACATTAGACTTGTTTTCTAGTTTTGATTACATAACAATATACCTACATTTTAATATATTTGCTGGAAACAGAATGAACGTTATAAATTCATATTAGAAACTCACCCGCACCCTTAAAATATATTGTTGTAATTAAACTTTTTTCTTATATTGTACCGTAAAATGCTTGCCTGCCATGCTCTTTTCATAATAAATAATGTATTCTGTGGCGTGGTAACAGGCAACACCAACATTATTCTTTTTTTGCAATGTGATTGTGGATGGTATAAACTTGAACTCCTCGTAGATTTATAATATTTTCTTGAAATATTTTCGTATGCTCCGTTTAAAATTAGTAACTTTGATACTAAATTCAATTCTAACCTAAGAACTAAACTAGGTCCTGTCAGGTCACCTTCGATATCGAATCGAAGTAATACTTTTAGACCAAGATGTCGGTGATACTCTTCTACGATTTTGACAAGAAAATGTATGTATAATTGCAAAAGCTTTGTGTTAGGCATATGAGCTTATGATTTTTTGAATGTGTAAATAGAATAGATAGAATAACGTCATTATGGATCCACTCCCCGACGATGATGTACAGAACGTCAAGTGCAATCAGAATAGCACGAGTACGAAAAACAAAAATAAAAAGGCCAAAGATCCTCCGGAAACGACTGATCAAATAAGTATAACGAACGAGGAGCTATGTGAGTCTTTAGTTAATACTCTTCAAATCAACAAAGTCAGTAGCAACCTAACGAACGGAACTAGTGTACATTCGACGGACAACGTCGAGATCAAAAAGCTAGACGCACAAGTGGTTGCGGCCCGTGAAAGCGCGGGAGATGTAAATATTGTACAGTTAAGTGATGGAGCCGGTGAGGAATGCTGTGGGAATGACTCCGACGCAATCAGTTGGGTGCAATATGTGGAAGATACATGTTTACTGAACATTGAGGACAAACTAGAGAGTAAAAACGACAATTTGTGTGAACGAGATGAAGATGACATCAAAATTATAGCGTACGAGTCTGAAATCCAGATGTCTGAAATTATGAGACTAATACAAAAGGACCTTTCTGAACCCTACTCAATCTATACATATAGATATTTCATACACAACTGGCCTAAACTGTGCTTCCTAGCAACATATAAAGGAAAATGCATTGGTGCCATTGTTTGTAAGTTAGATATGCATCGCAATGTTGTTAAGAGAGGCTACATTGCTATGTTAGCAGTGGATGAAAACTATAGAAAAAGAAAGATTGGTTCAAGACTTGTTCAAAAAGCAATTCAGGTAAGTTATACTCATTATATTTCCATTGTTTGTTCAATTAAACAATGAGCTCTAAAATATAATAAGGTGCATTCTGAACCAACTGGAGCCCTCTTAAATAACATGCAGCCCTAACCATCAGGGAATTTCTTATTATTGAAGCACTACAAGCTCAACAGACAAAGATTGACTTTAAGTGATTGCTAGCATATTATTTGTATATACTGTATTTTACATTACTCTAGCTGCTGGATCTGTGTTACAGTCACTTTACCTGATATATGATAAATGAAGTTCTGTATTCTTGAATAGAGTATTTTATTTTACACTTACCCATTGATATATGAATACTTGCCTCTGGCTTTGTTGGCACAGTGCTATATTTTGAGTACAAGATCTTGTTTGATATGGTGTCATGTTATTCAGACATAGCAATTATCATTAGCAAGAGTTTGAGTTTTGGGGGTTGATGTAATTGATTAAAGTTAAACTGGCATGTGCGAAATTTTTACTGGCTTCACAAAGCTGAGCTATATTTAATGCCTATTATATAAAGCTAAGTTCAGATAGAATAAATTTCACCCTGGTAGGCCAATGTCGCACAATAGCAACATAATCCACTTAAGCAAGTTGAGGTATTATATATCTGACTGTGACAAATTATTTGAAAATATAAAATCATTATTTTTCATAAATAAATGTATTTATTTTTCAGGCTATGATTGATGACAATGCTGCCGAGGTGGTGTTAGAGACAGAAATCACAAATAAGCCAGCATTGAAGCTCTATGAGAACCTTGGCTTTGTGCGGGACAAACGCTTATTTCGATATTATCTCAATGGTGTAGATGCATTACGATTGAAGTTGTGGTTAAGGTGAAATATGTAGGTAACAAATGAGAAATTCTCAATGTTGTGTTATATTTTTCTGAGAACTATACAGTCTCAGTCATATGCATATATGAAAGTGAACCCTACTGTTATTATGGTATAATCTGTGAGCCTGCCATGTGGATAGTAGCCAAATGTATAATTTGTTTAAAAGTTTTTTTTTGATCATGTGATATGTTTAATTTTTCCTATTTATGTGTTGAAAATTGTTAATGAAATGTTTTCTGCAATTTCTTTTATATCTCGATTATAAGAATATAAATGGTTAATATTCAAAACTGGAAATACACAACTTTGAAGAATGTCATTTACTTTATTTCAATACATTTTTACCCATTCATTACCTATCAATTTATAAATATTACTCTACCTTGTTATTGTGGTAAAAAATAAATGAAACAAATATAACCACAAGATATTTCTAATTAGTCCTCCGTTTCTACTTAGATTCTTAGACTCTTCTCTTAGATTCTTATTGAGTCTACTTTATTAGATTCCAATTAGAACTTGGCTGAAGGCACCGTGGCCTATTGTCCACTTATATGTTTGTAATTGCTTAACAAATTCGAAGTTAATTTTAACATGTGATAGAGCATGTCAAAAATTCCCAAAACTAATGACATTGCAAAATGTGCCATACTATGTAAGTATAGTATTTTTGTCCTTAGCAGTTAGTAAATCATTCTGTATTAAAATAATTATAGAACAATATCAAAATTATAGGGAAACAAGTTATACAATTTTATACAAAGCATTGCTTTATTCATCATTATCAATAATGTTGCTTTAAAAGGTAAATGTAGCACTGCCTGTTGAAGCTCCATTATAAATAAAAGTATTATTGACAGGTTTATACTGTTTGGTAATGATTTTGATTGCTTCATGTGCTATACATCCTCCCATGAATGCGGACACAGTGTGAAGCTCCACTCCACCGTACCTGCACATTTCATGTATGTGATCATCTTTGGGGAATGGTGTGCAAGATATATCACTGAGCAGTTTAGACACACAAGTTTTGAGCCTTGCTCTATCTCCCTCGGGCTCCTATTCTCCCGGAGCCCTACAGCGCTCGGACATGAACATTTCAGCTGCTCTCAACAGTATATAATGCACCATCATGACATCTGGTTCTTCCAAGAATCTAGCAATGTAAGTAGCCACAGGGCCACTGGGAGGATATTCGACAGTGATGTTTGATCCTTTGACTAAATGCAAGTCATGTGCATGTCTGCAGAACAACTTGACATCGGCTTCAGAGATGCATTCACAACGCAATTGAGCTATTATCTGTTGCACTTTTCTGTATACAACTTCAGCATCGTTTGCTGCCTGAGTTCTATACAAGTTTTGAAGTTTTATGTAGTGTTCAGTTGAAGCCGTCATATCTGGGAGGACTCCTTTCAGTGGTAGTTTTCCATTACCCTCACCTTCCACAAATCCTCTCAAAGCTGAGCACATGATCCAGAATGGTGAACTTTCCTTAGTTAAATTAGTAGCTGAGCTACTGTATATCAGTTCTTGAATTTTAACAGGCATAAAAGTGGGTGTTATAGCTGTATTAACCGCTCTTGCTGCTTCGGCAAAGTTCTCTTCATCAATAGGAATGCCATTCTCATCTTTCCTTATGAACTCCTGGATTATCTCTTTAACGGCAATCTTCTCCTTTCGGCTCATTGGCCAACTACTTCCATTACTTGTCTGCCATTTCTTAACAGCTTTATACAAAATCACAATCCAAGGAACATGACCATGGTCCTTCAAATCTAGAGAATCTATATCAATACTATTTAAATATTCTAAAAGAGCTGGAAATGGAACATCCAAGCGGAGATCAATCTGTTCATTCTCCGGGTGAGTTTCAATTATTGGATGATCATTGATTTGGATTCTAAAGGATCCAAGGAACCCTACGGATCTACAGAGAATAAAAGGAACTTTAATATCCCATAAATGTTGCGCCAAGTCTTTAATTGTTTTCTCTCCAAGGGAAATTGCTATTACTACACTGAAGGACTTAAAGAAGTCTGGATTTTCTTGCAAAATTTGGTCTGGTGGTTCTTGTACAGCATGACCTCGTACTGCTGGGTTTAGCTCTAATAATAACCTTAGAGTTTCGGAACCTCTATTCCGGCATTTACTTGTGCTAACGAGAAAAAAGTTACTGCCGATGTCTTCATCACAAACTATTTTGTCATCAACGATAGTTACAGCTCCAATACCAGGAAGGATAATTGATTTTAAAATCTCTGTTCCTAAAGCATTTGCATTTATCAAACAAATGTGTCCACTTTCAAGGGCAGTTTGGCCATGGTCACCCCATAGTCTTAGTTGCCGGTCATATTGTTTGTTCTTTTCACTCTGTTCTGGAGACTTCGGAGATGGCGATGCCATTATTTTTCAGTGAAAAGTCAACTTATATAGAAAACCTTACTTATTGTTAAGTGTTAATATTTATATATACGTTAAGTAATACAAAAAGTTAACGATTAATTAAATATTTGCCATTTTCTACCTGTCAGTATAATTTTGATTTGACATTTGACATTCTATCTAGTAATCGATATAGTTTTTTTTGTACAGTTTAGCTATGCATTCAGAATTTTGGTCAAATTGTTCAGTAAATAAACACTGAATAATATTAAATAAACTAAACTGGCAAAATTTTAACTACATATTTTGCTGAAATAATGTAAAACTATTTAGAGTAAATTTAAAATGGCTTTATATTTCTAGATTTCATAAGTTAGTGTTGATATTTGACTAAAGTTTCAGAGCGACACAAACGATATCTGTTTTATGATGTATCATGTATCTGTTGAGTGAAATGTAAAAAAAGCAGAAAGCAAACATTTCGACCCTGGATTATTCAGACTGAAATGATTATAAATTATATTTATGTGAATGTGTATTGAAATGAATTTGCAGACACTCTTTCAGGATTTCAATCCTAGGTAAACTTTCTTGTTTATTCGTGACTGTGATTATAATGACATTTAGAATATAAGTAAAATTTGTTTTTCAGTAAGTTCGTGGTGCATACTTGTTTGTTGATTTTTACGGCTCTCCTGGCATTAAAGTTAGATAAGACTATCAGCTGGTCATACTGGGCAGTATTCACGCCAATATGGATCTGGAAATTCCTTGTGGTACTCGGCGCTACAGTGGGCACCTACGTCTGGTGGCAGTACCCCCTCTTCAGGTCCGTTATTTAATTAATGTAACCAATTATATTTATACGCTCCTTAACATATTATAAGCTATCAGCTCTCATTACGTAATTGTGTTGTTGGATACTTAATCGCATAATGGCATGGACTAATTGTTCTTAGAGACTGAAGATTTGCAGACTAGGTACTATTTCAGAGCTAAAACTTAGTACACTGTAATAAAATGTATAATCAGTATAATTTGCTATAGTAAAATAAATGCAGCTAATTTTAAAGTTAAATTCAAGAATTAAATTACTTATTATGCAACAGAGTGGTTTACAACTGGAACAGACTGACTGAAGAAGTTGTCTCTGTCACCTCAATTAACTCCTTTATAAATTTGACAAAAAAAATTCATTACTCTGATAAAATCATTAAAGAGCTTTCAGCACTGCTTGTGATAAAGATGGATCAGCTGTAGCTGTTTGTCTATAAAAAATAAATAAATTTTTCAGGCTAACTTTACCGTCCTGGAACTTAGAAATGTAACTCAGAATTGTTGAGTTGCTTCATAGAATGTAGCCTAAGCCTGTTAAGTTATTGTAGATTTCATGATCTCCTATAGTGTGTAAATTATTGGTGATCAATTGACTCAGGCAACAAACTGCAAAATATAAGTTTAATATGATATTTAATACTATGCATAACATTTGGAATTAACAGTAATGATACATATAATTACATTTAATCAATTTATTGCACTACATCACTTATGTGTCAGGAGAGAACACTGAGTGTCAAATATCTCTCCTTACTCATCTGACATGTGTCTAATAATATTTGTGATTAGAACTATAATATATCAGTGTTTGCACTCAGTAATAGTCAGTTATAATAAGTGCAGAAGGGCCCAAAAGAAACTATGTTGACTTTTATTAATAACTGATTACATTAGAATTTTACTTAATTTCTATCCTAATTAATACTGCTGCTTACTTTTTCTACATCTTACTGTTAGTATAACCATGACATTATGATATTTTTAATAGTTATTCATCTTGTTTTTTGTAGAATAAACTGATATTCAGCTGACATTTCTAATTAGCTAATTTTAGTATAGGTTCATAGGATCCCGATGGGATGTAACATGGGTGTGTTTACTACACTTCTCTGAGCACCTCTTCGGGGATTACAGGTGTGATGTTACATTTTCACAGGCTCCGAAGTGCTTCTGACTTGAGGGTAGTCTTATTGAGTGAGTTAATTATGATGAAATAGATAGAAATAATAATTGATTGCTACTGTTGTCACTGCCCTAGAGTTAGTACATTGTACATTTAATTTTAATATATAATCATTAAATACGAGTAGGAAATCAATAAAGGTTTGCAAAGTTAGTAAGAATAATGGAATTAATGGTATATTTTAATATTTGGAGCATCAATTACTTTGTATACTATAAATATCCTTTTTTTTATATCCACATACCTGGTCCCTAACTAGGTAGGCAGAGCGCTTGGGGGGCAAAATGTATCTATCCTTGCAGACCTGCCACACTTCTTCCACGTTCATCACTTTTCATACATGCACTCTGGTTTCAGAGAGTTCTAAATAAATATTTTTTTATGTATAGAATTAAGTATTTCACATGAGACTTTGTTGTATGGGATGTGGTGTGGTAATATAGTAATAATACTGTTAAATTTTTGTCACATGTGTACATACATGTATCTGATTTCTTACATATATATGCATACTGGAATTTTCTTATTAATTACAGGTTGGAAGGTGAAGCGTACATACACTATAAAGCAATGTTAATAAGTCTTGCCATACATTTAATTCTACTCATGTTTGAGTTGTTAGTCTGCGACCAGTTGACGACGGGACGCCATGTCTGGATACTAGTCTTCATACCTTTAATCTTTATTAGTATAGTCTCCATAGCTATCTGTATATGGTGTGTGAAACACGATCGTAGCTACGAGGTGAGTGCTATGTATGGATATATGGTTTAATTGGCTTCTTTTTTTCTGCATCACATGCCCAGGTAAGGAATGGCCAGCCAGCTTAAGTTTCATGATAACAATTTTAGTGTTTCTTATATGTATTACATTAATGGAACATAAATATGTAGTCAACCTCAACTGGAATGGTCACTGGCTGGACATAAATATTATCTATAGTTAAGTTTTCTTTAAATTTAGTACAACCATATGTATCAGCTCCGACTTTCGTACTGTTATATATATGTGTATCAGGTTCAAACCATGTAAGAATAACATGTGATATTTGATACATTACTACCTACATTGTTTTCCATTTGTGACATGCAGTAGTCTCTAACCCTTTGTTTTGTATGGTGTTATCATCATAAGCCGACTCCCGTCTACTACTGGACATGGGTCTCTCCAATAGCACACCACTGAGCTCGATCTTTAGCTCTTTGCAACCAACCTCTGCCAGCCACTTTGTTTACATAATGACTCCAACTAGCTGGAAAGTGTCCTTTCCTGTTTGCCAAGGTATGGTCTACTCCAACGGTTAGTGATTCTGAGACAGATATGACCAGACCACTGCCACTTCAGCTTACCAATGCTTTATTTATGGATTTAGTGATACACAAATTCAGTTAACTAAGGATTCATTTAAAGACTTAAAGGAATAACTTAAATGCTTAAAAATGATAATATATGTATCATTGATTGATCCTTTGTTAATGCAGATGCGTTATAAAAAGTCAGAGAAGCTGACAAGGCTATAACAAAAGAGGCAGTGGGGGAAAAATTAAGAATTAATTATCAGAACTAGTTGTAACTGTAATTAACTATTATTTATTAAATTTACTTGTATTGTATTTCTAGTTGGAGCTATTTTGCGCTGTTAATATTCTACAATTTATATTCTTGGCATTGAAATTTGATGAATTCATAAACTGGTCATGGGAGGTGGTCTTTGTGCCTCTTTGGATTCTTATGTGTCTCAGTCTTGTAGGTGAGTAACGACGATAAAGACATGCAAATTATTTTTAACTATAAGTACCTGAATCTCCAGATTGGATTAACATTTCACTTCACTTTGCCACTAAACACTGTTTGTATTTTTTATGTCTATCATAATTTTAATGAAAATTAAAGTAAACCACAACTGGAAGAGAATGGCATTAGGTATTAAGTACACCCTTGTATCCCTTAGTATAAGGTGTTACAAAAGAATAAATAAAATTGAAATGTGGGGGAGCTTTACATTCCTCTGCCTACCTATTAGGAATTACAGGCGTGATATTTTTTTTTTATCATAATTTTATGAGTCAATAATGTAGAAATATGTTTGTTCTTTCCATCATTCTATATCCAATAAAAACCATATCAAAACATTCCTCTCTGTGATATAAATCTAAATACATTTTGTCACCTGATATCATGTAATTAATACAACCCATATAATTTCACACATGATAAGATGTACCTCAATCATTCACATATGTATTCACTATCGCTCTGTTTACTTTAAAGGCTTGTTAAGACACGCTACGAATTAAAATCGAAACAATGTTGTAAGCACAGAAACAATGTTGTAAACAGAAAATTAAGGTAAATAAGTATGAACAGAAAATACTATAACCTTAAGATAATTTTAATTTAATTTTTTAGGGGTATTGTACAGTATAATTTTCGCGGGAATCCTCTTACGAACCCCGGAGGCGAACATTCAGCAGAGGCGGACAAGCTTTAATTCGGCACTAACATACACCTTTACTGTTGTGCCTATATTAATATTCCAGGTCAGTATTTACTATATTCTATGTATTATTAAATCGTCGAATTACCTCTTTCACATTCCATGTACATACCTATTGCCAACTCCCAACTCCTCGTTACGTTACGCCTGATCGGGCCTTGGGACTTTTCGTACCGACTGGGATGAGCCGGGGAGACGCCCTAACTCCTATTTCGGTGTGGTTTCGGTTCATAATTGCAACCACTAGACTGACAGGGTCGAGTTGGAC
>DWDV01000574.1:0-16071 GCA_018245615.1 Mimoniades ocyalus
TACCACAAGCTCTCTTGACGCTTAGTTTGGGATCAGATGGCCGTGTGTGGAGATGTCCCGAGATATTTATTTATTTAGATATTTATTTATTAAATATGCTATGACAAAGACAACTTTCTTTCAAGAATGAAGATAAGATTTTTTTATTTTATTTTATTTTATTTATGTACACACAGAAATTACAGAAGTAAAATGGACATGAACAGTTGTATAAGGGCCCTACTTATTCTATATTGAAATATCTTCCAGTAGGCCCGCTGGTGGAAAATTTCTTTTGAATTTTTTTTGAGATTTTTGTTTTTTTTTTTTGTAAATGTTTTCATTTTTTCGTATTGTAAATGAGAGTGCAATAAAGAATATTTTATTGCATTGTAGTGCCTGATCCGGGATTTCAACCCAGGACCTCTCGATCGGCAGGTGCGCCTGCAACCAACACGACCAACGAGGCAGTAACAATACTATAACTGGTATATTTAAAATATAAATACTTATGTAACGAGTTATTCTTGTCAGTTAATACAACATGAGCGAAAACTCTTCAGCGATAGCTAATATATAATAATATAAAACATGTTAAATGGAAAATCTATCTCTAATGGATAGCAGTCGTAAATTATAAAGGTATTTCAATGCCTTTATTGTGTCGATTATTCCACAAATTTGTTACAAAATTACTCACCCATATTTAACAAAATTAGTCCACATCTTAGTCATTCTCTCTATCATTGTTGTGTCTGCATTTGTCAATGGCAAATTTGCTAGGACCTTAAACATGTAGAATAACTCATCAGCGTGAGTTGCACCCGGATATTTTCTATAACCGAACAGAAACTTTGGAAAATTGAGCATACCATCATAAGCAAACTTGTAACCGAACACCGGTTTGTCTATGGTGTGTAACAAAAGATCCATAGTAGCTACTACAGGGTACACGATGTGCGAATCGCCAACATACTTCGCAAACTTCCAAAGCATTTCTTTAGATATATTTTCCTCGCCCATATATATGTCTCTTAAGTTACTAGCAATTTGGAGCTTTTCTTCTTCTGTTGGTATTGACAAATCTCGTGGCAAAGAACCGTAGAAACTAAGCTTTGCTATTGTTGTATCATTTTCCTTCCCAACAAACATATATCCTTCGGCGCTGTTGTAACCTATTATGAGTGGTACTTTATTATATTGTCCTGTCCTGATTAAATTGTATGGTGTGTCTGGAAGAAATTGGTCAACGCCCGATATCTTATCTTCAACGCATGGTACAAATATGTTTTCTGATAAAACAGTGTCACCGTCTGCTCTGGGAACTCTAGTACTCAGTAGTTTACTTGAAGACTGTGCACTCAAAATGTGATAAAGTTCTTTAGGATCCTTCGTATGATAGCCTAACTGTTGTACCAACAAGCTTGCAGTTTTTAATGGCTCAAAATTCATGCTCCAGGGAGATATCGCTGAACCGCTTTGCATAATTGCTTTATGAAACAATCCTTTGGACATTGGCGATACTAGATGGTAGAGAACGGACGCAGAGCCAGCGCTCTCTCCAAAAATAGTTATATCATCAGCATTCCCACCAAATGATTTGATGTTATTTCTTACCCATTTCAAAGCTTCTACTTGATCTTTTAGTCCAGTATTTCCTGGAGCTTCTTTTATTCCAAGACATAAAAATCCTAAGATTTCTAATCTATAGTTAAATGTAACTAATATTACATCATGGTTGATGAAATATTCTGGCCCGTAGAGAAATGGGGAACCTGAGCCGTCTCTGAATCCGCCTCCGTGGATGTAGAACATGACGGGTCTTAGTTGTTTAGACTCTCTTATTGGAGTGTAGACGTTCAATGTTAGGCAGTCTTCTTGGCCAGCTAGACGAGTGCTGGTGAATCGCTGGATGCATCTTATTTGTTCGTCGTATGCACTTAAGATACCATCCCAAGCTGGTTCGGGTTCTGCCGCCTGAAACAATTATAACAGATCATATTAATAAATCATACTATTAAATCTACTATAATCATCTGGGCGAGTTTGGAAATGTTGTTATTATAGAATAAATAATTTAATTGTTAAATGAAATATTCAAAAGGTCCGTGTCAAATAGTAATAAAACCAAATTTTCGATTTTATTACTAATTTAATATTTAATACATACAATACGTATTATTCATTTCTTATACTCTGAGTTCAATTTTCTCTTAGACCACATATATAATTTAAGTATGTATTTTATAGAAACTAGAATCTTTGCCGAGGCGCGGCAGTACAGGTTTTGTTATAATATATGAGCCTAGATTACAGTTTCTTCTTGTGCAAGTGTTGTATAGTTTTGTCCCTATAACTTGGGAATAGAAGACGAGCTACGGTATCTCCTGCTTGTCGTAAGAGGCGAAGGAGGCTTCCGGGATTGCAAGCGGCAGGAGTGGGAGCTCAAACCACTTTAGCTATTGGTCCCGGGAAGGACGACGGTTTGTATGGGCGTATGTTGTCATAATAATGGAAAGCCGTGGGATGATGCAACATGCCTATCCCGAGTGTCGGGTCCATAGAGGGCGTCGTGCTAGGAGGGCACCGAAGTTTTCCACTGGAGATTCCGGAGTCCGCTTATTAGCGCCAAGGAAGGCCACTCAGGAGTTTTAAGTGAGATAAAAGTCCCACTTAACCCGGTATCCCTACCAGGGAAAAGGATACCTTAAGAGATCCCCCCCCCCACCACCCCCTTAAAAAAGTTATTGTATAGTCTACACAAATATCAGTTAGGTTAGGTTAGCAAAACGATGTAACGATGGTAACGATGCAAAACAGAACGACTTGGTTCCACGTTTCTGATCCGGGTGATTCCAATGCTTTATGTTCCCAAAAATATTCCATAACTTTTTAAGGTAAATATAGCTTTTCAGCTATTTAGGTATCTGTGTTTATTATACTTCTCCATGCATCTTCGCTTCATATCAGGGATGAATGCAGTTAAACACCATTTATCGTCCGATTTTAAAAATTCCCGCACTTATCAATTTTATATTCTTTTAACTACACAATAGCAAAAATTAAGGACATTTTATCGTGAGGAAAGTAGAAATCTCTCAATTTTACAATAAACTTATCAAAATATAAGCAGAAAAGATTATTTTAAGAATTTTGAGGTAACCTCTTTTTTCCGATCCTTTTATCGTTGCACTGTTAGAGTACGGGCCTCCTCTCAGAATGGGAGGGTTAAGGCCATAGTCTGCCACGCTGGGCAAGTGCGGGTTGGCAGACTGCATACGCTTTAGAGAACAATTTTTTTAACTCTAAGGTGTGCAGGTTTTCTCACGATGTTTTCCTTCACCGTTATAGCAAGTGATATTCGAACTTAAAACACACATTTTTAAAGAGGTGCGCTCTAGGGTTTGAACCCGGTCTACCAGAGTGAGAGGTCGAATTTCAAACCACTAGGCTATCACTATGCACGTAACCTTACATCTCAGTATAGTATTTGTCACTGAAGACCTAGTCACTGAATTTAATCTATGAAATATATTTCCGTTCGAGGTGTTGGAAAATAAAGATTTTAAGTTGGTTAATTGTTGTAATTTATTTATGACGGCGATGGCGCTCATTGGGAGATGTCTAATTCGAGCAGTGGACTCTCATAGGCTGATGAAAATTGTGATAGTGAATATATTTACCTGGAATCTTTTTTTCACACTGGCGTAGGGGATTCCGACGAATCGCACGTGCGAGCCGTCATGTGCGATAGCCCCCCGCAGCAATCCGCTGCGTACCCGCACCGGGTCTGTCGGCTGCGGTACTAATCTAGCCGCCCACAGCGACCACAGCACGGTCCATTGCAACCGCATTTTGATCACGATCAACACAACAACCGTTCACTGCTAAATATTAACGTCATTTACAAATTTCACATTTTATTAATAAATAGTCATATCAGTTGACGAAACCACATATTGTATCTTACAAAGAGCAAAGATTTACATATTTACAATATTTGAAATTTTTTTTTTTTTACCTACTGGTACATTAAATATTCTGCTCATATAATCATAACAGTTAAATAATTATTGAAGATATACACACAGTACCACTGCACTTCTCAGTAATAAACAACACTCACTTAACTTCATCACGCACTTATATTGAATTGTTTGTTGTGTAAAAAACCTACCTAGATTACCTTAGTCCATTGTCTTTTAAACTACAATAATCATGGTTGAAAGCGTCTGTTAATAACGTATTTCTTTGAAGAAGAATGATTTTTTATAGTAAACTTATATTTATTGTCTGGATCTTCGACATTTTTACGTATATTTTTAAATATATGTAGAAGCCACAAATGAGTAGATACGTCTACAATCCGTTTAAAGCTGGACGATACAACTGATACAAGCTTGATGTATAATAATAATGCCGTTAACCGATTACGAGTGCGACAAATTTCACCTGCGTCTACTGGAAGTTTTATTGAGGGAAATTAAACCTTATGTAATACGCCATACCTATTCCGAGTTATAGGTGAGTGTATCTGTGATTCTCTGGTTGTTTTGTAAGCGAATAGTATAGAATCTATGGAAGTACTCGCGACCCATTTCTAGTAAAGTAGGTACGTTGAAGAGTTTTTAGTGTACGAGTATGTATAATGGCATTTAGAATTTATCAACAAATAAGTGTACATATGTACGTTAATGTTTAATTGACTGTACTTATCATTCACTTTTATTTATTTTCATAAGTTCAAACAGATTTTTAAGCTATGTAATATTTTAATATATTAATATTTTAATTATTTAGTATAATATAATTCAACATTTTTATACAAGCTACCGATTTAATATTTTTTCTATTAATAATGGTACGGAAATCAAACATGCAATAACAGTTTAAAGTTCAAGTTAATGGTAGGTACCTACTTGTAAAGCTAAGTACTAATACTACATACATTGACAGTAGCGTTAGGAGCACGAATACAGCTCGATGTTAAACCACAGACAAGCCGTAGACAACCTAAGTTGAATAAGCTTCATGCGTTTGATATCTAGTGCATTATAACAATATTACTCTAAAGATTGTACACAATAAATTACCTGTAATATGAAATACAACTTCGCTTTTATTCTGTTGTAACGCTAAACGTCGTAAGGTTTCGTCAAGGCACATCGAGCCGAGTTACGTTTTGCTACACATCGAGACCGGTTCGCATACGATTACGTATATGCGCAAGTCGTTTACCAGAATATTTGAATTATTATTCGGCATCTATCGGATGGATATTGGACGTTCAATTCCTGCTTATATAGTTTAACGCTGTAAATATGTCAGTATAAATTTTCAGTAAATTATCTAGTTAGTTGAATATTTAAAAAAATATGCGATAAACTAACGCCATCTGTGTCAAACAGCGTGCAACTTTTACGGTTAAGTGTTTTTCTCCCGCGACCTTCGGACATAACTGCTATGTAGATAATGTGTTATATTAGCGCGTCCAATGTACAACTGGACAGACAATGACACCCATGCCTACTGAGTGTACGCCCCACCACACTCGGCCATGACCAATATGATAAATTTTAATACGATAAACTATTGCATAAGTCTAGTTCGTCTAATTATTATGCTTTAATTTTTCAAGAGTTTTTAATATCATAACAATTACAGTTCATAAAAAAAAATATTATTCAATTACCACAATAGTGAGTAAGGATACAAGTATGAGAGATAGATCCTTGGCGAACAACAATTAATTACACATTACGAGAGATTGCCAAGAAAGTTATGCTCAAGAGATTTATAAATTCTTTTGTCTTTGGCAATGTAACTTCGAAAATTTGGTTCTAGATTTATTTCACAATTAATGCCGTAGTGGCTATATTAGCAGTATATTCCTTTTTTACCTTTATTATGCTAGTAAGACACCGCTTAGGACATATAGGAGAGTGGCTTTTCTATTACCCGGATGCTTCCAACGATGCTGAAGGCTCTTTATGTAATCATAACAAATGCAACCGAACCATACATATGCTAATTTGTAGTATCCACTATATAATCCTCTTGACCTTAAGTAATATCGTGCTAATTGAACATGCTATTAAATTGAAAAAGGTATGTACCTAATGTAAATGTAAAAATATATAATAGATTTTGTATTATGACTGCGCATTACAACATTCTGAATAGATCGAAGACATCTTCGACATAATACGTACATATATTAACGTTATAAATAAAATTATTATAATTAACTTGGTCTGTCTGTATATCAGCTCATGTTTTTATGTCCTGCTATCTCGGTGTAATTGGAACTTTGGGAAATTGCAAGCGATTTTGAATATATAATCTATGTATTAAACTTACTTTTACCTTATTGCAATACTTCACGAATCAAGTATTTAGGAGTCAATAAAAAGGTGATTATTTGGATTTAAATTTGCGTGTAGAAACTATTTGTAATGTATTTTGTGAATTTAAATTCATTAAGTCTGGGATACGATACTTAGTCATATTGATATTTTTTTTATTTTTTATTATTTAGACTTTAATGTATCACTGCCTCGTTGGTCGTGCCAGTTACAGTCGCGAATGCCGAACGACAGGTGCTAATCTTGGGTCGCCTACTATTGGATATTTCTAACTTGAAATTTCTAGTAGCGGCTCGGAGTCTGAATATGTGCCCGGTGTATGGAAATAGGCTAACTACTACTAGAAGTAACTGGTGAAACGTGGGAGTGTACTACACTCCCGTGCCTACCCCTTCGGGGAATAAAGGCTTGATGTTACGTTTATTTAGACTATGAAATTTTTTTTTTTTATTTAAGGTATTTATACCTTAAATTATAAGCAGGTTCACTCATATTGTACATTACATTTTATACGCTGCACAATAATAACAATATGCATGTTGTTACAAATAACGACATTTTTACAGCCTTTCAGAAGCACATAAACACCTGAGAGAAGCCATAACAAGTCATAACGATCGGTAGCCCGAGATAAGGTACGAGTACATGCGCGCGAATACGGCGGAAATAAATAATTTTGTTAGGGTTGTCACTTAAAAACAACCATAATATTGTTCGTAACATAAACTTGATTAATGTATAACATCCAGAATAAAATTAGAGCTACCAAAAGGGTACGGGAATGATGTTTTTCGTCTTCTCTGTATGAAAGAATGAAATAAGTAAAACTTTGAAAATTAAGCTGTTTTATGAACACTACAATAATTTTAATAGTCGGCTGAAGTGGTTGTCACTGTGGCTGGCACCGTAAATATGACAACCTTAGGTATAGTTCATAGTAGCAGCCCTGTAAAATTACTGATAATCAAGTTGCCTTGAATGACGAAACGCTACACACTACAAAACTGTGCCACTAAGTCGCGTCTAGCGTTGAGGCGCGACCGCCACCGCACGCATTCAGTATTTTGTTAACTAATCAGTAACAGGATATAAATATATTTCGGTGCTGTTAACAGTAACTAGTAAAATATAATAATAATGGCATTTACCTCTGATTGTATTTAAGAAAATGGTTATATTAATTTAATAAAAAAGTGCAAGCAGTGTTTGACTAATCATGTACCTGTGCTAAAATCACGATGTTGTGAAAATACTCTTTGTTAATAAATAAATATGCAACATTCGGTTGTGTGGGGTGATTTATTGACATTTCTACATTAATTTTATTAGTTATTGGTTATCAACATGGTTATGGACGAGGCTAGTTCTTATAAAGTAGTTGTGACATACTGAGGTTGCAAATTGGGATATGCAATACTCAGCCGCGAATATAATAATATTATTGATAATTTACAAAATAAAAGTGTTTATTGGTGTGATATTAAACTGAGTAGTAACAGTTGTGGTGCGATAATGGTTCGGGTGCAATGGACAGTGCTCTGGTCGCTCTGGGCGGCGCGGTTCGTGCAGCAACCAACGGAAACCTTGCGGATACGTAGCGGGTTGCTACGCGGATTCATTGCCCCGGAAGGAACGCACAAGAGCTACCTGTCAATACCTTATGCTACATACGAAGGTAGATTCAAGGTATACAAAAGGTGAACTATATTTGTTATGTTCATGAGGTAATTCTATTTGCTTACCTATATGAAAAGGTAACAAGAAGAATTAAGCCCTATAATTCGTCAGGTCTCATTACGCAATTGAAGATTAATTTTAGTTTTTCTTACAGCGATTCGGCAGATCGCAATGACGTATGTAGATAAACGATTTTATAATGTCTTATTATATCTTTCAATCTTCTTTTGTTAACTAACGTAAAATAAATGATGCATTGGTGAACGTCACTTTTATGGATTCATAACTCTTTGAAGTAATAGACCTGTGGTATAAACGTGTGGTAACAAAAACTCTTCTTACATACACTTATGAAGAAACAGAAAATTGTATATCACGTTGACAGTCAACACACACACACGCGCACGCGCGCACACACATCCACACACACACACACACACACACATGCACACACACACACACATGCACACACACAAACATACTTTCTCTCTCTCTCTCAAACACACACTCCGACTATATCACATTTATACTAACTTACCTTTAATTTGTTATTGATCAAAATTTAAAATATCTTTCAAACAATGTATCTCAGTGTTTGCCTTGGTGGATGAGCGGGGTACCCTGTAACACAGGTTTATCAACCCAGTATGGGGGCCCTTCCGATGTGTATATTGTAATACTGTTTGAAATGAATAAAGTATATTTTGATATTTATTTTGATTTTGAATATATAAGTAATTCAGTCATCTGTATTTACGAAGGATGCTTTTGGGAAATTTTGTAGTTAAAGTGTCGATTATTCCACTATAACGTTATGGAAATGTGTCTGCACAACGTTAGCCACATCTAAGTGTCAACATTTAATTTTCAATGTATTTCATATCCACATCCGCGCCGCGCGTCTATTTGACTATGTTTCACACAAAAAGGGGAAGGGATAATTGCTGAACATTACATTTTCGCTGTACACAATTGCGTCGGCGAAAATGTAATGTTAAATTAAAATATGATTTAAATTTCGGGCAACATTTGGTAATAACGCGACATTACATAACAGTAGTCGTACAATTTAGAATATGTATGTGTACATATGTACATGTATAACATAACAACACGCCTTTATTTTCTCGTAGGGACTGGCAGAAGAGTTAAACAAGGCAGTCAACATAATAATTTTAATGGAATTATAGCCAGAGTGACAGTCTAGTGAATTATAATTCGACCTCTCATTCTGGGTGCACGGGTACTAATCCTAACGCACACCTCTTTGGAAAATGAGCGTTTTAAAATTAAATATCACTTTTTACAAAGGTGAAGGAAAACATCGTGAGGAAACCTGTACAACTCAGAGTTCTAAAAAGAAAATTGTTCTCTAAGGCGTGTGAAGTCTACCAACCTGCACTCGGCCAGCGTGGCAGACTACTCGTATATTCTTAATCCTGCTGTTCTGAGAGAGGACCCATGTTCCAACAGTGGAAGGGTAAAAGGGCCAGAAAAAGATAAAATTATACTTGACGACTTTGCGTAGTATAAAATTAATCAAACTGTTGCATTGGTTGAAAACCTTCAAGATGGATTTCATGTTTATGAATTAAAAAAATTATTGTCAATGTAACCCATTAGAAAAATTCAAAGTCAAATTTACCACTGTATGTATACATATATGTATGTATTCATTAAATATAATATTATCATGGAACAACTTAAACATAATCGTTCCCTCATCAAGGGAACTATGTGGTTAAATTTCACGATTCCCACTAAAAGAGAAAAGGATAATTGCTGACATTAGCTATACGTTCAAACAGTTAAATTTTACTACATCCTACATAACTAGCGCGTGAGAATCACACCGGGCTCTTAATGGGGTAATTTACATTATCTTTTAGGGTGTTATCACATTTTAGCGGTACGGCTACCAGGTCTCTAGGTAACACATTAATCTATTCAATTGTTTGACCGAGTATGGTTTGCGTCGGCCATAATCTAAAATTTAATTCTATACGCGACTTTGCACCTTGTTGGTTGACATTAATTTAAGATTTGTATGGGATTTACGTTTGATACAGTAATAGTCATGTAAGTGTGATATAAAATATATCAGGTTCGAACGCCGACTGAGTTGAGATGCAAATGATGAACTTATTGTGTGTCCTTGACGATACCTGTCAATCTAATCTTGACTATCATCATCAACATCAACTATGTTGTCGGTGACTATCAATTTCTTCATACGACCAAAATCACTGCCTCTTTGGTCGTGTTGATTGCAAGCGTGACTACTGATCGGAATGTCCTGGGTTCAAATCGCGGGTCGGTCACTATACTTTTTCAAATTAAGATTTTCTAGTACTGGCTCGGAAACTGGATTTGTGCCCGGTGTATGGGAACAGGCTCACTACCTATTCCATAGTAGGACGAATGGATAACTGGTGAAGCGTGGAAGTGTACTACATTTATCTGCCTACCTATTCGGGGATTACAGGCGTAATGTTACGTTAGATCAATCAAATTTCGTTACGTTACGATATATGCACCATTGTCTTGTACCTAGAACCGTCCATCGTTTTCAAAAAATATAACTTTTACCTTAAATATCCTAGTAAGTTAACATAGTGTGACAGACTTGCAGTGTAAATAAAAAGCTCTGGCATTATCTTTTCAAATCCTAACTCAGTCCAGACTTATACAGGAGTTCGGACTTGTGCAAACTCCGTGATAATAGAAAGCAAAGCTGTCTTTTGTTCCTTTTAGTACATTTAGCTTCTGTGACTCGTGTATAAGATAGAAATTTTCACGCTGCTTGAATATACAGTAATTCCACGTTCGAAAAAAGTGTTTTGTACTGAACCTTTGTTCTCTGTTACATTTCTTGACGATTATAAAGTATTTGAAACCGTCTTGTTTGTTTGTGTGAGAGCCCTTGAGGTCTGTAAGTATAGAGGTATTCGGTACTTGATGCTCTCTGCCTACCCCATACGGCGCTTAAAATGACGATATAATAATAAGAACGTCGTAAATCCAATAGTTCCCGAGCCGGGATTTAAACCCAGAACCCCTCGATCGGCTGTTACGCTTGCAACCACTCTTCGGTCCATCTCGGGGATTACAGGCGTGATATTACATTTTTATTCAGTAAGGTTGTCTTAAAAAGAACACTGTCCATGTTAAGGCTGCTTTGGACCAATTATGTCCTCGAATTGTTTCTTTTACGTCATCCGTATTTTCTTTATTATTCAAAACAAATAGGTATTATGTTATGTGATTTGCAATAAAAGAAAATGTATCTAATAGACTCACCACCTATCCCATATAATAGCGGAACGTAAACGTAATTGGTAAAACGTAGGAGTGTTCTACACTCTTCTGCCTGCCTCTTCGGGGATTACTGGCGTGATGTTACGTGTATCTTCTTCATTTTATCGTAAACTGCGCATCTGCGTAATTTTAATATATTTTGAGGGAAACAGTCATAGTTAACAGAAATTGTATTAAAAACCTAATCCTTTACATATGTACAAACTTTATTATTTTAGTATATAAAAAAGAAATAGAAACATATTCCGTCTTTAAACAATTGTACAGAACTCAACTAAGCATTGTGTTATGTTAATTCGTAAACAAAGTCCGACGAAATTGTTCAGTACAACGGCGTCGAGCTTATCTTTTTTAAATCCTAACTTAGTGCAGCATTATCCGGGAGTTCAGACTTACGTCGACTTCGTGATAATTGAAAGAAAAACTTTGTCTTTCTTTCTTCTTACTAGATTTAGTTACTCAAGTTTTACACAAAGTAGGTTTTTTCCCGCTTCTATTACATTCGTCACTGCTCGGAACAAAAATGTTTTTTCAGCTCAAATAGTATTACGAAACGTTAGGAAATTATACTGAAATACAATTAAAAGAAATGATAATTACAATTTCAAAAAGATAATTGCCAGATATTCTTTTTAGAACTGCCTTTATTACGTGTTAGTTACAAAACTAACAATATTTTTAAAGCACAATTTTTCACTATAATACTAAAGTAACAATCAAATAACTAAATAAGTCCATATAATATACTCCAATATTCTCCCAAATACTCTCTACTACACTCTATGCTAGTTAGCACGTCTCTTCGAAGATATTGCATGTTAAACTGGATATAATTAGTGTATAACCAGTTATAACTAGATTTAGCTAAAGTGCCTCAATCATTAGCGGGATCGTACGAGTTTGTGATAATGCTTTAAATTAGGCAGATAATACTTAGCTGTTGGAACTTTACTGTCTATCTGTCTATTAATTCAAATTTCAAATTAAAATGGAAAAACAATCAAAAAAATATGAGAAAGGTAATTAGTATAATATTTTCATAACGCTAGGTCATTTACTGGGTAGGCATAGAACACTTAATTATAATTATCCCACTATAGTTCATTATATTATTTTGATACCGGCTGCTATAATCGAGTCCAGAACACTAAAGACCAGATACAGGAGTAAAGGAAATATCAGTTGATGCGTACTGTTAAAAAATACATACAATACATAACACCGTTGAAAGATACATACGTTCAGTGTTTGTAAGAGCATTAAATATATAAAATCTGAAATATATGTACGCTGTAACTGAAATGTCACTGAAATGATTAAATAAACAAATATTCGACTATATTAATATATAAATGTCTACTTTTGATTTATCGGAATATTTCACAAATGAATCCTTACTGGTATTTAAAATAAATAAATATTGAATCATCAACAGATTTATCTATTTATGATATATTTGGTCCTTACGCTAATTAAGTACTTTTGGCTACCGATTGTATGCAAACGAGATACCAAAGTCAATTTGATACCAACTTTTGCATTGGATCCCCAAATTACAATAAAGGGGTCAAATTTGATAACTGTCGTCATCATTCACGAACGCAATTTATACCAATTAAAATTCACCGCGTATAGTCCGCCATTAATTTTGTTTGAACATCCGCGGAGATATACAGCGGTAGCATTGTTCTATGTACTTAAACAAACGTGTTTACCGCTTACATGTAGCCAGGCGTAAGTGATAGGCGTTAGCGAGTTTTGCGTTTTCCTACAGGCCCTTTAATGTTTAAATTATGGTTGTGTTTAGCATTGAGTGTTTAGCATTGAGTACATGTTGTTTATACAACTTGCGAAACGTGGGAGTGTACCACATTCTTCTGCCTACCTCTTCGGAGATTATAAGCGTACATGTTCCTGGTAGTAGTATATTTTATCACATAGTAATATGATGGAATATTGATGAACGCTGGTGTCTGGGGAGGTCAAGACTCATCTATTCTAATCAAATAGACCAGATATTGGATGATGAGGGAGTAAGAAGTCTGCGAAACCGCGAGCATGTATGAAGAAAGTGATTAATGTAGAAGAAGCGTGGCAGGTCTATAAGGTTAGAGAGAGATATTTGGTACTTGATACTGTGTGCCTAACCCGTAAAGAACCTGGCGGAAAGATATGTATATATGTACATAGTTATATAACGGATCACTTCAGTTGGGTAGTTTGGCCCCAACATGCTTATTACAGAATGAACTGTAATATTTCATTTGGTGACGGTATTTTCAGAGCAAGTATAATCGTTTAAGTCATCATCGATTCCTTTATCGCTCCACTCTTAAACTTGTAATTCTTCTCTAGATGAGAACGGATAAGACCATGGTTTGCCACGCTGGCTAAATGCAGTTTGACAGACTTTAGGCAAACATAAATATTGTGAAAAAGTAAAAGGCAAAATATTTTGAAAAATAATTTTATGGCCATAGCTGACCCAAAAACTAAGACTACGCTCTTTACACTGTTCTAAATTGCTACGAGAGTACTTCTTTTATATTATGCTATTCATAATAATACATATACATAAATTCATAAAATTTGTCATAATTATCCGCAACAAACATATATGTACATGCATACTTTGGTAGAGTGCGTTGAATTATCAATGACTGCATTATTGCAATTGTCGTCAGTCACGCAGTGTGAAAATATCTGAAGTATGACATAATTGACTGCTTAAAACAAAATAAACAAAAGTGTTCAACAATTTATATCTAGAATACTGGAGTGCCACCATAATTGATACGTGTTAATTACGTTAATTTGCCAATGAAAAGTTGAATTATTATTATTAATAATAATGATTCAACTTTTCGTTGGCAATACATTCGTAGAATATACAAATAGGAAACATTAAATCCAACTTTGCATTGGATGATGTTCACAAGATTTTGATGATTTAGATCAAATTACGCATAATCGATATCGCTCCACTCATGACGCTTGCACCGCGATCACAAAACAGAAGCGAGCGACATAATTAAAGGATATTTTGTGTAGACAATAGGTAAAAGCATCGCATGCGGAATTTTAATTCTAAATTCGACCGTTTAGATTTGTTAAGGTTTGGTATTTATACGTGATTCGAATAAAAGGGAATAGGGTTCGATAAATGGGGCTTAACTTCGAATACTGCGCTCTGACCCGTTCTCATATCGATTTTTGCTCAATTAGGGCTGTCTAGATTGCGGTCAGTAATTTTGGTAATTGCCTGTTTATTCGGCCTCTGATTGATTAAATTAAAATATATTTCGAATAAATATTGTCAAGCATTTTTCCCATAGCCGTAAGCAGAGGCTATAAATTGTTTTCAGTTGCGGTCTTAGAAAATTATAGTCGAGCCTTATATTAATTTTTAATTTCATGTCTGACGTGTTCATTATATTATGTCTAACAGTTTCAGCTATTCAGGCTACGGTTCGACGGCGAAATCACAAATGATACATCGCTTACATTCAAAATTGTGTTAGGAATTGTGTCAATATGCCTTTGCTACATCTTTATCAAGACAAGAATAAGTTTTTGACTTATTTGCCCTATTATGAATATCTTATTGAGTATGGAAATAGGTAATCCAAAAAATTTGCCATGTTTTGTAAATACTGCTACGTTATTTCTTAAAATAATGTGTTCAAAAATAGTTCCACACAATAAATAACGCCTAATCAATAATATAAAAGAGAATAAATAATAAAACGACATATCCCTTATCACAGTACAGTTCGTAGAAAAAATAGAAATGAAAATATAACAGAGAAGTCAACAAAGCACAAAATTAGTTTTATCCGATAACATAAAGGCAACGGAGTGAAATGCCCCAGAAATAGACGTGAGGGTTGATTTCAAAAATCGCGGTAACGTAAGGATATTTGCTATCAGGCCGCGCAGATTTTTAGATGGAAAAATCTGAAATATCCTAGACGTGTTTATGTGTATTTGTTATTACTATTTTACGTTTACGCTTGTGTGTTTTATACTCAAGTCACTCGTAAATTGAGAAAACGGTAGCCTTGTTTCAGCTTTTCTCATTTTCAAGTGTCGGTTTATAACATCATATTACCGGGCCGTTTATTCTAGAAGTTTCTTAATCGTGTGTTAGCGGATTATTATGTCATTCTCTGCCTGGCAGCATGAGGCATATAACCTAAACATTTATTAACGTCAACAATATCTTTTATTTCAATAAATGTAAATTATATTTCACTAATAATATTTTTAATATTCGCAGACCATTGTATTAATAAAAATAAGATCTTTGATATAAGTTATGTATATTATGTGAGGGAATCAGGTAGAATGCGGCTACCTTAATGCCCGTAGTCGAATATGTCGCTTCTTGATCCGCAGTCACCTCAATTTGAGGTGGTGTCGAAGACTTCGGAAAGACTTCCAAGGGCTTATTTCAAATTCAATATAAGTGCAAACTCCCCTAATATTGGAATGTTTTTAGTTTAAATGATATAGCATATGAATTGATATCCGTTTTATTTAATAAATATAAAGATTTTCACACATTTACAAGACAATTCCTGATAAATGTACCATCATCACGCCTGTAATCCCCGAAGAGGTAGGCAGAGGAATGTAGAACACTCCCACGTTTTACCAGTTACTTTTAAGTCCCACGATGGAATAGGTGGTGAGCCTATTGCCATATACCGGGCACATATCCAGACTCCGA
>DWDV01000575.1:0-16070 GCA_018245615.1 Mimoniades ocyalus
AAAACGGATGTAGCGGATATTGATACCAACATGTGGATCTGAAGTCAATCGTTTCTCACCAAAATGGATATGGCGGTAATTGATGTTAATTACTTCAAATTCCTGTTTATTTACAGGATGTTTCAAAAATTTGAAACTAATTAGGAAAAGTAAATAATGTACGAAATACAATTACAAAATCTTTATTAAATATTAACATAAATTTTAATTAACAAAAATAAAACTCTTCTACAACAATTAAATCAACACTAATAATAAAACAATGACACAATAACAAAATTGTCATGAAATTAATAATCATCAAAATTTTTATTAAACTTTACTTACCTACTTTCTGAAACAATTATTATTAATAAAATAATCAGCACATGTAACAAAAATAAAATAATCAACATTAGTTATACTTATATCCGAAACGATCTGCTATATATAAAAATAATAATCAACTTATGTGTGTCTTATAATGACAACTAAACAAAATTCTCGGCTTCCTCCAGCGGTATGCATTCTAAATCAAAATTTTCTTCATTATTATCATTATTAAGTTCGATATCTCTATAATAGGGGAGACTCTCGTCAGATCTCCAGTCTTCTCCAAAATGCTTTGCCAACAGATTGGATAAATCACTTATTTTTTTTATGTTTATTTTATTCCCTCTTCTCCTGATTGCTGGTGCCATCTCTGAGCAACGTTTACCTCTCTTACTTACATACTTTGGATGACAAAATTCAGTTTTATAGTTTTCCTTCCCTTGTACACTCACATTTTGGCGTCCTTTATGCAACATAAATCTTTTAGAAGGGTTGAACTTAAAGTGCCAACTACCAGGAGGTTTGATAAATTTTGCTACTTCACATTTCCAATCATAGACTTCCACACCTGTACCCAAATGTTTTACAGTAGTAGCGTGTTTTTTAAATAAATCTACATATATTTGTGGGTCGCATAAAACCGATTGCTTCTTTACCTCTTTTTCAATTTTAGCAAAGACCCGATCGGGTGGCAAAAAAGAATGTCCTACCATGGGAAATGTGATTTCTAGCGTTTGGACTTGTGATGGTGCATTAGAAAATAGCCATTTCATACACATACCCACGAGAGTGGTATTTTTGTTCTGCCCGCCGCAGCCGTCAGCAAACAGTCTCACTTTTGTGATATCGCTATTGATATCCAGGGAGGACAAAGTGTCAAATACGGCACTTGCTATTTCACTTGATGATTTCGGGTGTTCATTTTCATACCAGTAATAAGTTCGGACATTATTTAAGGCGGACTTCGAAGAGCCAATCACAACCGTGAAATTATATAAATTGAATTGTCTACTAAAATGCGCCGCTTGATCGGGTAGTTTAGGCAAGGGACTATTTTTTTGACAGTCAAACGAAAGAGAAATCGCATTATTGTCTTCGTCTTTCAACATGTCGTATAAGGCTTTGGCTTTCGAGCTATGCAGTCTCTTCTGGGCTATGTATGATTGCTTCTCTTGGTCATCAATGGCAGTCTCTATTTTTCTTTTTAATTCAAAACAACTGGAGCAAATATCTTTCAGCGGAGAACCAAAACCAACGTTATACTTACGGTTAAAAATATATCTGAAAAATGACTGCTTTACTTGAAGGTGGGGAGAACTTGCGACTTGATCTTCATATAATCTCCAAAGTTTTTTAATGTTCAATTCAGGTGGCAAATACAATCTCACAGACGATTTGGCCCTGCAATAATGTGGTTCAACAGCCTGTATTGACTCAATAAATTTCATGACACTTTCATGTCTTTCTGCATATCGTATTTTCTTGTGATTACCTCCACGATTCTCTTTAGCAAAATTACCTCCATCTTTGTACGATCTCTGTATAATGCCAGTGACTCGATCTTTACCAATGCACAACATTTTAATGAAAGCATTTTTACATACCCTTATCTGTTTCTCAGGGTGTTTTATTGTTACGTAATATTCCACACTTATATTTTTTGGTCCTCTGGATTGATCCTTGAGTCTTGTTCTGGAGCATTTCGAAAGACGACAATGTTTCAAAATGAAATTATCTTGGTCAATTTTATTGTTTAACATGTAAAAACTTTGAAAAAATCTGGCTATATCTTGCGTTTTTAATGCTAGGCATTTGAAACAGGTATTTATTTTATGCTTACAGTTTGGGTAAAGTGGTAGGCGTTTTGCTCGATATCTGAAATAAATATAAAAATATATTGGTTTTAATATCGTTTTAAGCGTAAGTTTCGGATAAAAAAAGAAGAAATAAAATATGATACATTTAACCCCAGTAAAATAACAAATAAAAAACCGACTCCGAAATAATGCAGAAAACACAAAAAAATTGCCTTATTTATGATCTAACGAACTATTTGTGTACCAAGTCTAACAAACACATTATTAATATATTGGAGTTAGTAAATAATTATTTAAGCAATACGTCTCAGTAATGACATTGTTTAAATATTAGAACATCAGCCTGTATAGCAAAACTCATGAAGATTTGACTTACCGTTCACGTCGTTGTTTCTCCTTCTCCCAATTATTTTTGTTAACTACTCGCTTCCTCGCATGTTCAGGAGATACTGGTACTATATTTTTTTTTAAATCCGACATTATTTTAGTAAATAATCACAAAAAAACTGGACACAAAAACGTTAGCAACAACGACAGCAGCCATTACTAAATCAATTACGCCATGACACTTACCTGTCAAAATGCAGCAATCTAATTGGTCAAACTGGACTTGGCGTCTTTGGATAGCGAGTTGTTAAGAATCTGACGGGTTTTGAAATAAAACGGAATATTTGAAAACGATTTACTCTGGACTTAACTAAGTTTGACTTAAAATTGTTGGTTAGTATCATAGAACTAAGAAAGCCAAATCCATCGAGTATAATATCGCATTTTTTTAAAAAAGTGGATCTGGCGGGTTTAGATTCTATACGACACAACTATGATACGTTCGTAAACAAGATGTATCTTATTGAGAAATAGAAATAATTAATATTGATATTTAATCCTTATAATAATTAAGATTAATCTAATGTGCAATGCAATTACAATGCAAAAGGTAGGTAATAAAATAGATGAATTTTGTTTAAAAATGTGTTTTTTTTTTTATGTGTCAAGCGTGTATTTTTGTGTGTACATTAAAACTATTCCTTTTTGCGTTTTAACTGTATCGAATTTGTCTAATATAACAACAAAGGTAGGTTGATACGAGAAGGTAAATGAAACACGAGAGAATGCAAAATGTTATCTTGTTACCGAATTGAGACAGAATGGGTATTGTAATATAGATTAACGAAATTTTGTTAATGCTACGTTTTAATACGAAACACAATTGAAATCTACAACTATATTATACCCAGTGCACAGGGCTGTCGCGTCTCACGAAACAACGAAGGCGATTTTAGAACTATGTAAATAATAAAGAAATAAATCTATTTGTAATATCTATGGATAATCTATATATATATAAATAATCTAATATCTATAGATAATTTATATATATAAATGATCTATAAATAACTAAATAAATTAAAAGTATAGGACAATTGGACATCACAAAGTTTTAATTACATTCAATAGTAGAATTCTGATAGGTTTTTATTATAGAATACGAAGTCATTCTGAATAATTTGTATAATATAAATTTATTATAGGCTTATTGAAAACTATTAAAGCGGAAAAATGCGATAAATTTAAATGAACTGTGCTGTACAAATAAAGGTCCATTAAAACAGTGTTAAATTGGGTATGGCTTCATTTGTTATAAATATATTATATTGGAGGTAGGTAAGTATATATGCCTAATTTAGGAATTTTACTTAGGACTGCACGTTTTTAGTAAACAAAAATACACAGAATAATCAAATACTTATCAATAATTTAGAACAGTACTTAGTTTTTATTTACGTTAATGAGTACTTTTAAAGTATTAAATATAAATAACATTGAATGTTCAATAGTACATCTACCTAATAACTACTACATTTTATCTATGTATGAGTAGCTGACCCTTGGCTGATGAGCAGCAATTCAACTCGTCGTTTAAAAAATACCATCAATTAACTAGTCGTATAAGAGAAAGATAAATTTGTACATTTATAGTGCTTGGCGGTAAAAATGACAGCTCGCGTCAGTCTTGCGTTCTGCTGAAGGGTGCGTTCGCTCAGACGCCGCGTGTGCAATACCTCTGCTACACTTCCTCATGATAAATAATTATAAAGTTATATACAGTAATATTCTTGAAAATAACACGAATACTATTACAAGCATCACTCATTATAAACAAGCTTGATATTGTATGTATGTCTCTCCTTAATGGTCAAAGTTTTACAGCTTTTAAAAAGATAAAAATTACCCTCGTTAAATGCAATGAATTAGTATTTAATACTAAACTAAAGTTTTAACAGTTCTTCACTAATAGACTATTTTACACGGCTTACTTTCCACACTTAAATTGTATCATTAGTACAAAGGTCTGGCTTTATATAACGTCATTATGAGAGAATTGAATTTAATACATTACCTAATAATACTGCGGTCACACAAGAATAACAAAAGCGCAGTACGACATACATTCTAGTTTTAAATAACTTATTTTAATCCATTCCCGCTACGTCTCCGCCTTTTCTATAATCTGCGTTAGCGTATATCGCAGTTCTGTTTCTGTAGAGTGCGCAGATGATGGAACCTCGGCTCCTGTACCGGACCATTCCGTGGCCTTTTTGCCGTAATCCTCGTACAATATCCTAAAATTAACAAACTGTTATTGCCAATATTGTTAGGCCAAGTTTCTTACGAGGTAAGCAGATAGTACCGAGTACCGAATAAATTAATGAATAAATTACATATTGTTATTTATTTTACACAAATGATTATACTTTATATAAATATTGTTCCATTCTTTAATTAACTTACTTCGATGACTCCGTATTCGTACTCGACGTTCATGGGGAATATTTGGTGGTGAATACGCGGTTCGTCCACAGATTCTTTGATCGTCTGATCAAACCAGAGCTTGCGCATTATGACCTGCAAACGTTGAAAATTATATTGAATTATATGCACTGAGCTTACGTCACCATGGTGTAACTGTAACTGTGTACCCTTTGGCCGCAAAAGGGATGTGTAGATCACTAAAGTTTTCCTGGAAACTAAATATGCCTTTCATCATCATCAGCCTATTGCAGTCCACTGCTGGACAAATGCCTCTACTGATGGGTTATGCCTATAATCCCCACGCTGGGCATGCGGGTTGGGGATCGCAGAGCACAGCTTCACGCACCGTCCACGTTGCTGCCCATAGGCGGCCAGGGCATGTGGGTGTGCCTAGGCAAACCGCAGACCTCAATATATACCTACCTTTAAAGAGAATAAACACATTTATAAACGTACCAATGCAACCGCAGTAGTAATCTTTGTTCCACCGGAAGCCCCAATGACTATTTTCGCATTTCCACCATTATCAACAATTATACTCGGACTCATGGAGGAAAGTGGCCGCTTTCCAGGGGCTACTAAATTGGCTGGAGATGGTTTCAGACCGAAGTAGTTTGTAACGCCGGGAAAGGAGAAATCGTCCATCACGTTGTTCATCAAAATACCAGTATTGAGAGTCGTGAAGCCAGCGCCGAAACTAAAAGAGAAGGATTAGTTTATTTTAATTTCCCAACGTCAGTAGGTACCAGTACTTGTAATAAAAAATACATATATGTACTTAAAAATAGCTGCAATCCATTTTGCATTCAATTATTACATATAGCGTCCTCGTGATTTATTTGCATGAAAAAATTCTTTCCAACAATACCACAATAACTAGAGAAGTTCTAGAACGTTCCAGTATACTGTATCTGTGCGGATTTCTGCTTTGTATCTTAAATATTGCTTCAAATACATTTTACACTAAAACGCCATTAGGGTATAATTGTATCCGCGGACGTCGTCGGTCGTTCTCTACATCCAAGGCTGAGTGAGTCAATTTTCGTCCATAGATTTATAATCAATTTATTTGTTAATGGAGTTTTAAAGTCTTATTGTAAATTTTAGTTGTTTTATGTTTGTTTGTTGCGTGGACGAAATAAACAAAGAAACAAAGAAGAAAGATATATAAAGAAAGAAAATTCTTTATAATACGGTAAAGGTTGATGCTTACTAGAAGTTAATAGAGCTGGTTACAGACACGGCATCCCCGTTAGCCGCTATGATGGACACATGGGCGGTGCCTGCGTCGTCTTTGTTGTACTCCGTCGCTCCGTAGTGGGCGCTGCTGTTGTAAGTAGTGTCGTCGTTGATCTTCAGGCGAATCTCCGTTCCATATTGCGGCGCTGTCACGTTGCGAATCAGCTGTGAATGTGGTTTACGTTGACATACAAATAATAGATGCTTCAAATATGGAATGTAATTAGGCACATGTTACAAGATATAACATTATTTAATGTGATGGGGGAAATATGATAGAAATAAAATAAATATTAAGCATAGGCAATCAGTAAACTAAGTACAGTATACCTATATATTTTTTGATAAATTCAGATTTATTATTTATTTATATTTCATTTTTTTTACTTATTTTTTGATAAGGCAAACCAGCTATATTTCCTATCAATTTAAACTATAGATTTATATGAATAAGTAAATTGAAAATTAATAGACCTATAATACCTCTTTGAGATCCAAAAAGTCAATATCCCCCAGCTTGGTCCTAGCTGCGTATGCGTATTTGAAGGCTTCAATGATCCGATGATACGTTAGTACTGTATTGTCTGTGCCGTTAATGCTCTCTGAAGTGAAGTTGTAGCCACTGAGGATGTTTAGGATGTTGGCCAGAATTACCCCACTGCTGGGTGGTGGGGGCGTATACAGAACGTCACCGTTACTGAAAGGAACGGCTACCGGCTCTGTTATTTTGGCCCTGAAAAAATATTCACGTTAAGTCCAAAGATGTAATTATTATAGTGCAGTAGTATTGTAATCACAGTAAAATTAGAAATTCATTAGACTTTACTAGTTTAATATATTAGAAAATGTTAGCCTTCCATTACGATATACATATGTATTATGTATGTCATGTTTGGATCTCTTATTGCTTAATAAACTTGTAATGTATAGCTCTGATTCTTTTTTTTATCTTATTATACGCACGTACTTTGGTAATGGAATGCGTTTAAAAAAGTTTATTTGCTGCTCCAAGCTCGCGCAATTAATGGTAACATTGTTACTCTCGCATATATTCTTGAGTGTGCTTGTATCTTATTAAGTTATTCGCAAGTCAATTTCAATTTTGCCGTTATGAGGAAAAGGGCGGGAAATTGGAAATAAGAAAACATTAAGGAATTAATGGATATGTAACACTTCTAAGGTCAGTTGATGGTTAGCTGTCGATACAAACCAACTGTTCAATGTGTTTTCAGAGTAGAAACTGCGTTTACACATGAAAGGGCCGGACGCGTCTAATTGGACTTAGGTACGAGTAGGTAACTTGAGAAATCGTTTGCGATGTGCCCTTGCGTCAGGCTTAATGCGTTAACTACAATATTAATATGACTATGTACATATGTCATATCGCAGGACGCATCCGTTGACCCCCGACACATCGCCGTCATAATAAGTTTAATAATAAACAATACCGATACAATGTGTTCATTTACTGAAGCTAATTATGGAGGGAGTGGATCTAAAATAAACGTAAAAACGAAAAAAAATAGCTAAAAACAAAAGTTGTCGTTTGAAGTGACATTTTATCACAATTTCTTTTTTAGGTTATTTTGTATATGTAATAAGTATTTACATTTATTTGTGTAATCATTCGTCAAGGTTGATATATGGCCGTAAGAAAATCTAGATATACAAATAAAAAATATATATGGAGATACTTGCCTAAATAATACAACATTGTTTCATAACATTAACATGCCGTTGATACAATAAATAACAAATATTGCTCAACGTTAACACAGATAATATTTACAGTCAATGTATATTCTGATGTAATTTGAGTCATATTTCGATTTGCGTACTTTAAGTTTCATATCGATGCAATAAAAATTGTATAATTGGACTACTTATTTTTAAAAACGACTATGTTTTACGAACACTTGTCTCAATCCTCATTAAACTTGTCACCATTATAACCTAACCTATAACCTAACCTAGCTTGTCGCGAGCCAAAATGTCAGAATATACTTTATGCTGGTACCCACCTATGGCTCTATTAATTTTACTAAAACTTATTCAGTAGGTAATAATCAAATGACCTAATAAGTTGACTGCCTCTTCGGTCGAGTGATTGCAGACGTTGAGAGGTTTCAATCTCCGTGTCAGGTACCGTTGGGTTTCTCCATCTTTAATTTACTAGTATGGCGTAGAGTCTGCATTTGTGCCCAGCGTATGGCAATTAGTTCACCCCTTATTCCTCGATAGGTCCTATAATAGTGTACTACACTCCTATGCCTATCTCTTCCAGGTATACAGGGGTGACAAAAAATATTTTCTAAATTCCATTTTCGAGTCATCTTAGATTATGCCAAGAATAAATCCTCCAATCATATACAATGATTTAATTAGTACACCACAAACCATAACAATACATTAAAATAATAAAAATTGAGACAATACACATTTTAGTGTTATATAATATTTATACAATAAGCTAGCTCTATCAGATGACCTTTGAATAAGAGTCCAGGACAGAAATCGGATACGGAAATCGAAATCGGATACGTTTCAATAATAAAAAGTTACATAACTGTATTATTGACATGCGTAGTCATGAATATAGAAACAACCAGAAGTTACTACCATAGTTGAAGTGATAATAATTTTTTGACAAATATTTTATGTGTCATTTATTTAATCAGCTGTTGCGGGTGAATATGACGCGTAATTTTCTTGTAATGAGTCATACATACAATCATACATACATATGGAGATACCTACAGTCATACATACATATGGAGGTGGGGTAAAATATCTGCATTGGAGGAACGTTATCGATAAATAAAGAATTTTAATACGCCATGAAATGTAATTTAGTAACGGTCTGGGCTTGGAAAAATTCACATCTATACACATTATGCACTGAACCAGCGAAAAGCATTGTAAGGAGGACCGCACACCAACAGTGCTTGATAGTATTTGCAAGGGGTACTAAGTATGCCAATCAGTACTTGGCCAGCGTGGCAGACTATGGCCTTTATAATTATTATTCTGAGGGGATTTGTGTTTAGCGGAAAATTAAAAGGATTGATGATATCGATTAGAAAGTGGAAGTCGCTTAATCTGTATTAGGGAATTCCTATTTATTCGTAAATTATATTTACGTTATTCATCATTTATTTACATTATTATTTATGTCGTTATCTGCTTACTTAAATTGATAACATTGTTTTCTACGAGATATAAAATGTGTTTGCGTAGTCGTTGAAATGTTTACATAATACACGTAATCTATTCAGAGCTAAAGTTTACAAATGGCATCGCAGTCTGGACAGTAATAACAAGTTATGATATTTATTAACAATAATATGTTTAATAATAATTGCCTGATATTATTAAAATATATGCAAAAACGTCGTAGAAATATTTGCAAATCCAAAAAATATATGTATTTGTTTGAAGTGCATTAGTGACACAGTGACGAATTATTTCTGACGTCAAATTGTCTCTGCAAGCCGTTGACTTCTGAGTCTAATTTTTAACAGAACTGTCGATTTACGTGAGAAGCGCACAGACTTGTCTTAAGGGATAAGTTACTCTGTGCTTTTAATAATTATGCTTATTGTTTTCCTTTGGGTTACATAGCTACCAGTACCTTTTAAAAAGTGAGTTTTTGATGTTACAAAATATTCATTAAATTACATTTAATCTACAACCATTTTGCTGCCGAATCTAATCACTAACCTGAATATTAAATAATATTTAAGTGGAATTTACTTCGAAAAGCTAATTAAAAAAAAAATATTAGTTGATCGCTGAACTGTTAAATAAAACGTTTCACGCGCAATAATTTTAAAAACACTCACTCATAGTTTTTAAGATCATCGGCGGTGATGATGCTGCCAGCTCTTTGCAGGTCGTCCAAGAACTCCTTAGCCAAGCTGCCATTGTATAGCTCGTCGCCACCTCTTTCAGCGATTATCTTGAGGGAATTGCAGAACGCCTCACTCGGCTTCACGATGGTGCCGGGCCGGTAGAACTGTCTTTGCGATGTGTTATAATATGTTTTCCTGAAACATGAATAAATAACATATTTTTCGATGTTTAATTGTTAATAACTGATGTGTTTCTTGTTTCCAGTTCACAGATAATGGTAAAATAGTGTTATTAACATGGTAACACTACAAACAATATTATTCAATCTACGGTCATAGATGACGTCTTTGTGTGACATTGCTGTTATCAGAATGTAGAGGATGTTAGGTCTATAAGGACAGAGATGTGAGCACTTGATGTTCTCTGCCTACCCCGTGCTCGACCGGGGGTGACGACATAATAATAAGTAGCCCGTGTGCGCGATAAACAACGGTAAAAATACGATAAATGGAAATAATTATATCGTTAATTTATAATGTACGTTGACAAGGTTTTCCTGCACGAATTTCCTGATGCAGATTGCCGCTCTTGGCACGAGTATTTTTTGGCTTTTGTTATTGTACAGTTTGGTCTTGTTGTAACTACATCTTCATTAAAACAGTTATGTTTGTGTATGTATATGAGGTCAGAATGTGGTTTTTGCTACTAACATGTTTATATTTATTTCCTTGTAAAGCTCGTCACAGAGGCAGCTATAATATATATTAATATATTCTCCTACCCATAATATGTATTATATTACAGCAGACTGTCACAAACTGTAGCTATGCTGTAATATACATCTTTGCGGGCATTATCTGACGAATACGAGCAATGTCTTGCCTTGCTATAATGCAATCTGATTGGTTATGTTGGTTCGCGTATTTTGGCGACGTTAAGAGATATACAATACAACTACGTGTGTGGTCACTCGAGCGTTACTATAGAAAATATCTTGTAATTATATCATCATATTGCCTTGCTATAATATACATAAAAATGCTCCGTCTATAACGACCTTAACTATTTCATATATTCGCCATTCAATAATGTTTAGCAAGAGTATTTCAAACGTTAAAAATTTGATGTTCAGATATTTAAAACCGGAAGTAACATAAAGGAAACACATTTCGTAACGGGAAGTAAACGTAATTAGTGAAACTGTGTAACATGTCAGTGTACTACACCCCTCTGCCTACCACTTCGGAATTTACAGGCGTGGTGTTACATATTAAATGTTTGTGTGCGTAAACTTCTGACTAAAGGTGATATACATTTAATACTTCGAAATATTTGGGTGACGTCATTACGACTTTGCGTAGTATTGCGACAGGAAACCTTTCAAATAAATACATTATAATCATAATATTTATCTTTCTGAGAATATGTTTGAATAATTGAATAATAATAAACACTTCGAGTTTTGGTTGGATAGTTTACACGGAGAGAACGATAGGACACTGGATGGGTCGTAATATTACGTCCTGTATAAAATTGGGAACGGCTTTGGGTGTACAGGACGCAACATTTCGTTACTTAGTTTTTTATCATCATCATAATCAGCCTATTAAATTTCAGTTCACTGTTGGATATAGGCCTCTGTACGGGTTGGGAGCGCGGAGCACAACTTCTCGTATCGCCTACGCTGCTTTGCTTCCCATAGGGGCCAAGGCATGTAGCTGTGCCTAATGAGACCGAGCCATACCGCGATTGCCAGCGCCGGGGTTAGTCTCCTCTTACGACTTCTTGTATCCCGGCACGGGGGCATGTAATATATTCTTTCACCACCTCGACACGGACAACTTAGTTTCTAATGCAGTTGGCAAACTTATATTCGACTAAGTGATTTGTTGTTGTAAATTTGCCTAAATTACTTATAAAAGCAGTTCAATCGATCTAACCAATTAATCCATTGTTCTTTATTTACCTTAAATTTGCGTCATTCTTGACATATGGAGCGATTTCCAATCCGTCGAAGAGAGGTTTCGATATGGGATAGCCGTATTTACAGAACTCCAGCGTTGGGTTAACTAAGCTCTCCCAAGACAGTTTGCCCCAGCGTTTGTGCGCGGCCCACATACCTCGGAGTTCGCCTGGCGCAGCCACGGCTAGGGGACCTGGAATATTAACGATTAATATAGCAAATGCTGCTTGTCTTATTGTTCATTAAATTATTTTAAGACATAAGAAGGATGGGCTATCTAGTTACAATGCCACTGCACTACTGATCAAGAGCCTGGTTAGGCCCTGGTCCTCAAATGGGGCAAAATATTAATTGAGTCGTCTAACTTGAAATTGTCTGTAGGAGCACAGGATCTAGATTTGTGGCCGGTGTATGGTACCTACAACATAACTGGTGAAATTTGGGAGCGCACCACAGTGCTCCTTCTACACTTTCGGAGAAATACAGATGTGTTGTTAAAAAAGGTACAAAGCATTTGACCGTTGGTGATATTAAGATAAATTGTGTTGTGGATGACCAGCGCCAGCGCTGCTCCTATTACAAAAATAACATACCTACGTGTAATAATAAAACTGAATAATATAAAAACGCAAATGTTGTATATCAAATTTGTAAATAACATAATATTAACATATATAATTTCGGTTCTATATTATATTTGATACGTTTATCTTGACTGTTACCTAACCTAACCTAACCTAACAAACGTTACATCACGCCTGTAATATCCGAAGAGGCAGGCAAATAATAATAATACAAATTGCTAATAGATTATCAGTACTTTTTATTACTATAAATATACAGAACTACATTATTACGATTGGTAAAATTTTTCGTACTTTACAGGAGTCAATTCTTTTAATCTTCCCGAAGTCTTTCAGAAGATTTTTTCAGCAGTCACTACAATATTAATTAATTTCATAATAAATTGGTAATTACGCAATATGTTTTGTGTTAAAATAGATTAAATTTGTCATTAGTTTCATTGTATTATATTGTGTAAGTTCTAACTCTCGTACCTACGTCATGAAAAATCTAATTGACTTATCATTCTAAGTAGGTAATGACTGAGTGACTAACAAAAGATAAAAAAATTCCACTAAGCGTATTACTGTGAGTAATAAAATAAATTTATTATTATTTATAAACAAAACGTTGATAAGAAATTCAGATCTAAAGATGACATTTAAAGGGTTTCTAGTTTAAAAGCACATTGCATCATCATTATAAATCTAAAGATGTTATCCCCGTGTCCCATGGATGAAACACAGGTCTCTCTTAGAATACAAATCCATGAAAAAATACAATATTAAACATTGACTCAATTTATCGGATTTTTATTTCAAATAAATCCACATATGAACAATGGAATGTAAGTATTGATATGATAATGCATTGGTACAGTGAAACTCTTGTAACGGCTGTTCTTAGGTTTCTTTGGCGAACCAGATTGGAGAGAAAGCTTTGGAGAAATTTCTCACGAAAGTACGTACGTACTCAGCGGTCGCTGAGCAATATTGTTATTATTATATTTTAAACGTAATTCATTGCATTATTTATTTGCCAACGGAACATTTAATATATATGTATATGTATATGTATGCAAAATAACAAACTCACGCATTCAGTTATATGTTGACATCATTATGAAAATTTTGTCGCAGTTAGAAAGAACTTTGAGATGTTGGAAATAGCTTGCTATGCAATCGTTTATCAACATCTCGATGTGCTAATAAAATAAAGTGATTGGTCTGTTATTATGGACGTTTTAACTGCCGATACGAAGATGGTATTAGCGAAAATATTTACATAATAATGCACTGTACCCTGGTCCAGCCATTACGAATCAAACCATAGACAAAAGGAACTTTAATGTAAAATATAATTTAATTGAAAAATGTATATACAAGGTTTCGTAGGCTTAGTGTTACTGCGGTTAATGTTCTATGTATATAACACAGAAAAACTATTGTTTATTGTTTAGAATTGTTCAAACAACACTTAAATTTCTTTTGTCACACAAAACAAGGAGGTCTGTGTGGTATGTTTAAACAATTGTGTCGTTTAAACAATGAAAAATATAATTACTGATAACCGTACAATACCTATTCCATTTCAATGACAATAAATTATAATGAGTATAAGTATAATGACTGGCCCGTTGATGCAGTGGTGAGTGACCTGACTATGGCACCGGGGGTCGTGGGTTCGATTCCCGCCCAGAATAAATATTTGTGTGATGAGTACCAAGCATTTATTCTGTGTCTCGGTGTAAATATTTATGTGTATATATGCAGTTTATCAGCCGTCTATTCAGCATAACACAAAAAAAAATATGTTATTACATATTGCTTAGCGTGTATTTCTAGATTGTTCTATACTTCGTAAGGGCAAGCTATACATTTAAATATTCTAACCTAATTAATGTTGTTTTTTACGAGCTAAGATTTATTATTGAAATCTAATCACCGCTTATTTTTTATCGATTATTATCTGTGTAGTGGTTATAAAACGAAAAAAAGATTAAAGCAAAATTAGATCATTCTAGATAAATCGAAGCCGTACCATATGTTGAAATCGTGTGTCATGAGACAAATGTAAAATCCGTAGTTCTCTTCCGCTTTAACAATACGTCAGCATTTGCGTGTGTGATTCATATGAATTCATATCCATAATAGCAATGATCAATATGTTTGTGCGTAACACCAAACAATACAAAGTCATGCGTGTCTAGTGATAACTAGTTTGTAAAATTTCCTGTGCAGAGCAAATAATGATTGTAACTGGGTTCGTTAGTTTTACCCCGCACCCCACATTAGTTTATTACGACTTATCCTGGTCTCAAATAATCTCTGGAAATATTTCAGTGGTTTGACCTATGAAAACATTTTGTCGCTGCCACATTATACTGACATTATTACGACAAAATAGTAATAATACCTAATATAATTCACCCGTATATTGTAGTGTCTTTTAGTGGTATGTTACGAGAATCAAGACGATATGGAACGATAAAAATCACACATATTCAAATTCAAATATAGAACAAGCATGTGTTTAAGGACAGACACATTTGACGTTCGTTGCTCTCTGTCTACCCCGTGAGGGACCTGGCGTAAAGATATAACATTCACAATCAAATATGTACATATATGTATAAGTAAAGTCGGTGTAGCATTTAAAAAGGGGCATTATAGATAAGTCATTTATTTCCTTCACAAGAGCACTGTATCCACTGACATTGCGTGAAGAACATTATTCCCTTTGACCAATTTGTAGTCATAGATGGGTAAAAAATGACTTCTGTTAAAATGTGCTAATGAATTTGGGACACTTAAAGCATTATTTATAGCCTGGGTTTTGTATTTTGATTAATACTTAGCGAAAACAATGAATTAATTGTAACCAGAACAATTAAAACCTGTATATAAAATGTTAAACAACAAATCAGATGTTGTACCCATGACATTGCTCTCAAGAAATACTTGTGAAATTTTACTCTTTTTTTATATAATATAAAAAAAAACAATGATTTAATTGGTTACTTGAATTTTTATTATTTGAGGCAATGATATAAAATACATTTTCCTACAGGCAAAATCTAATTTTAACACGAAAGAAGGTGCACTTGACATCAGTGTTTTATTTAAACAATGTGATCTAATGGCGGGGTACGTATACAATATGACATTTACATTCACTTATTCGCTACGGTAATTAAAATCCACAAAGTGATTGTCAGCGTGCGTATTCGCGGAACGATGTGCATCGTTTCGAGAAGATTCTTTTTCGTACGATTAAACAAAATGTTCGCTGCATTAGAAATTTCAAATTTGTTAACAGTAAAGCACTTAATTGTGACACAAGAGATTGCTATGCGAGAATAAAATTAAGCTTATACAGTATTTATATTAATCCTGCTAATATATGTCTTCGAATTACATCTTATTTTTTAATTTAACGTAACTTCACGCCTGTAATCCCCGAAGAGGTAGGCAGAGGAATGCAGAACACTCCCACGTTTCACCGGTTAC
>DWDV01000576.1:0-16066 GCA_018245615.1 Mimoniades ocyalus
TAAAAGTAACTGGTGAAACGTGGGAATGTTCTACATTCGTCTGCCTACCTCTTCGGGGATTACAGGCGTGAAGTTACATATAAACGCAAAATAATGTCTACCTTATGTAAAATTATTGTACCTTATGTATATGAAAAAACCAATTGATGTAGAGGGGCAATAGTTTGAGAACCGCAGATCTAGAAATAAGTGAGCGATCTATAAATAGCATCCACGGGGTCTTAATTTTAGTTCGAAGTTTGATTTCAAGCTTGACTAGCAGCAGTACATGGACCAATAAATCATAGACAATTAAACAATCTTTAACCCGTGACATTGTTCGCGTGGGAGTTCTCATTCAAATTCATTAACTCGTATACGAAGACTTCAAACGTTAATTTCAACATAACTTATCAAATAATAACAGCCTCTATAAACAATGTGAACTACGCCCCTTGTTATATTTACTCATTGTCGTAAATTATGTAGCGTTTTAGTATTGGACAAATATCAAACGAGTACCTACCGTTTTAGTTTTGGACGAACGTCAACCATGTACGGTTTTAACATAATATTGGACAAAATCGTCTTCTTAGAATCAGAAAAGTTGTGGCCGTAGTTTACTACTGTGATCAGTTCCAATGAAAAAAGTTGGACGCGCCGACTTCCTGGCGATGTTTTCCTTAACCATTATAAAGACTTACCTACACTTAACATTACGAACACTTCCAATGTTAACACAGAGGTTTCTTGGATTTAAGATTTTTCACCTGATTGTGAGATTAAAATCTCTTTTATTAGTGTCTTAAATAAGGTTTTATATTTTATAAATATTAAAAGCAATTATGTGATATAGTATCATTGATACAACATTATCATCATCATTGGTCTGTCTATGTCCACTCTCTGACCAAACGAGTGCCGTGCGTCCATATAATCAAGAGCTGTAATACTAAAAATACAAACGTTAATTTTATATAATTAAGACGATGCTGGTAACATTGTAGTATATAATCGTATTTATGTTTAAGGCGCTACGAGGAGATTTGTGTACAGAGAAAACTTGTTTCCATTCAATTAAGTGTTTAAATTAACGTAACATCAAGACTACAATCCCCGAAGAGGCAGGCAGAGGAATGTAGTACATTACCACGACTCACCAGTTACGTTTACGTCCCACTATGGAGTACATGAGCCTATTGCCATACACCGGACACATATCCAGAATCTGAGCCACTACTAGAAAATCTAAGTTGAAAAAATCCAGTAGTGCTTGGGATTTGAACCCAGAACCTCTCGATCAGCAGTAGCGCTTGCGACCAATGGCGCAGTGTCTAAATTAATGTTTCATAAATAATGATATGGGAAAATAGGTTGAGAATGTATGTATATTTATAATCATCATATTCTGAGAATCATGCGAGGCCCGCTTACTTAGCATATTTACTCGAGCTTACCAACGTTCTAATAAACGTATATTTAGAAATCCCAAAGTTCAACGTTACGCAGTAATTTAATTAGTAGGAAAATATATTGCGTTATATGATTAGTTTATTTATACCGACAATGGAAAATACTTTCATAACGTAAACGTAACATCATGACGCCTGTAATCCTTGAAGGGGTAGGCACAGGAGTGTAGTACATACTCTGTACAATACTATAGTACACAAGTGAACCTATTGCCATACACCAAGCACAAATTTAGACACCGAGTCACTACTAGGAATTTGTATTATAAAGTCTATGTAAGAAAAACCCAACAATACCCGACACGAGATTTGAATCCGGGTCCGTTCAGTTACTTTTATACATCAATATTTATATTAACACTCGCTGTACAAGGATAAGCTGTTTCAAATAATAACTGTGAACTCGTGCAAACTAAATCTCCATGTTCCCACATTATATGTTATGTGTTATTAGGTCGATGTATTTTTTACTTAAACACATGTACATAATGTTTGAATGACTGTTCATAGATCACACTTTATCGATTTGAACTTCGCTTCAGAGAATATAATTTTTTTTCCTGAAATTATTTTCACATAGTACGAGTACCTATTAGCTAGTAGCAACGATACGATAAAGGAGTCTGAAGTCTCTGATGCCGGCGTGCGTTTATGAAGATCGCGATGAATGTAGTTAAACTTTGTGAAGTTCGTAAGAATACAAATATTAAGCACCCAGTGGTTTCTCCCTACCCCGTAAAAGAACAAAGGGTGACCACACAATAATAATAAAAAATTAGTATTGATTATTTCGTATATAGAAATTTCTGTATTATCGAACAATCAAAATTTGATTGAATCAAACAACACCTAAACTTAAACAAAAGAATCGAAGTTACCTACGAATATTAGGGGTATATTAAAAACGTTATCGGCCATAAAATGTACTGTATACTATTATAGAAACAGATAATATCGACATAGTTACTAAGTTAATAAACCGGCGTAAACTTTATGAGAGCAGTCACCTTATTTCTCGAGTTAATTGCTGTTTGAATGCTAGTATTAAAACTTCTATACGTACAGCACGTTCTACTAAAATACAAATTTGAAATTTGAAACTTGAAAGAGCGATTACTGGTACGCTGCAATCCCTGAGGATTATCGAGCCCACCACACGTTTACATCAGTAAAATTCGTTTAGTTATTTATGAATCAGTAATTTCAACAAACTCAAACAATAGAAGAGACATCAGATAGTAGAAATATTTAATGCTACATGCAATTAACTCTATGCTATGCTATGCTACATGCTATTAAACAAAAGATACAAAAGAGAGGTTTTTTTCTACACTATTTTAAATATCAAATACAGTTTGATTCCCATAAGGCAGATCACCTCTCAGTTTTATAGTTACGAAGAGGCGAAGCTGATTTTTAGTGTATCTTAATTATGGACACTTGTAAAGAACTTGAGTAATCATTCCTGCAAAATTGAGGTCCAAATTAAATATACTAAGTACAATTACGATTAATTAATTTATTTAATATATTTTGTGCGATTACAATAAAGAAATCTTTAAAACGTTTAGTAAGATTATAATTCATTACCAGTGCTATCACTAGTATGGTTGTAATTATAAATATTTGAAATGTTAATGCGATTGCAATTAATTCGTATTAAAATATTTAGAGCAATGACACTTAATTAATATTCGAAATGTTTAGTAATATTGCAAATAATAGATAAATAAAAAAATATGTTCCAGTGAAATGAATAAATTTTTGAAAAACCAGTATTTAGTATTTGATTACAATTGACAGAAAAATTGTAATACCTATCATAGTGCACATTTTAAGGGTTAAAACGGTAAGATATATCATTGTTAATTATTTATTATGTTTTCATCATCTAACTGCTTTTAGTCCGGACGTGGTCGTAGGACTTTGTGTAAAAAGCAGAATTTAGTAATGCCGGATGCTATTAGCTCTTTTATGGATTTCCGTTGATAAGTAATTTCTGCAAAGCCTTTATGCGCTCTGAAGGTATGTTTGGCAATACAATGTTGGTTGTGGGTATTAGTCAAATTAAAAACTTGACGGGTCGATTTATTAATTCTTGTACTGAGCCACGTCCGACAGTGCGCGATGGGGTTTGCGTTAGGTGACATTCAATAACGGTAAGATCCTATCCAGCAGTGGACATTGGTTGACACCTATGTGATAATCTCTACTGATACTTTTCTGACATTGTTTCACCGATTTACAGCTTCTGGAAAAGACTCATCAATATCGTTATCATCAGCCTCCCTCAATCCACCGCTCGACATGGGCTTCCTATAATCGGGGCCTTGGCACCCCTCCATTACAATTTCTATTGGGTTCACTGATAATAACGCCATGTGGCATTAAGTTCTCCTTTTGTTAACAACAATAAAGGATAAACTATGTGTATATTATCAAGTATGAATGAAGAAAAATCGGGACATGAAATATATTTCTTTATAATTAGTTGTGTTAGGTGTACGATACAGACCCGAGAAACAAATAGTTTTTGGGTATTTTCGTCTGATTGTATGTTCGCTTATCACGTAAAAAATAATCCATTGATTGAACGAATTTAACGTGGTGATAACTTATCATCAGACCGAAATATAGGACATTTTATACATTGGGAAAATCTCATATTTCCCGCGAGAACGACCGGACTAAGCCGCAGGAAATATCAGATTATCAATGAAATTTGAAAATTCTTGGTAATTAGAATGTTAACGGATGATCGTTACTAATAATTTTTTACCCTACTTAGAACTATAGTAATGCATTTCGAGGATGAAAAGGCATTCATATACATATAGGTACCTATGTAAAAAATTAAGTTTTAAATAGGCTTTACTCAACTCGACGACGGAGTTTAATTTAGTGTTTATGTTTACACCCTCCTTAACGATACTCTGTATGTGTATAATTAACAAAATGTGTAATAAATTAAAAAAAATAAAAAAATTTGTTGCTTTCAGACTAACCGAAACAGATGTCTGTAACACAAAGCGTTACATCTATACAAATTGTTCAATTTTTTTTGCATTCAGATGCACTGTCAAATTTATTTACGTAACAGTTTCAATATAAATTAGGTAGGTATTCGGTGCAGTAAAAACTCGGGCGTCACAGATCGCGAACTGTTGCAATGCAAAAAAATGTTGCGCCACCGGGTTCGTCGACACCCGACGTACAATAATAAGACGAAGTTGGCCAGTTGCGATATCGTTGCCAGAGATTACTTAGCAAATAGCTTCAACCGAGACACTTAACAGCGGTAATCGGTCAGGTGGTAATTACATTGGATAAAAGTAAAATATTTTCTTTGACTTTTCCTCTTCATAATTCACTGATCGAGTTTAGATCGAACGCGTGTAAATCGTCCAGTTGGTAGAGATAGTTGTTTTGAGTGATTTAATATACTGCTATCAATACACACGCTGTCAGTTTATCGCAAACTTAAATGCCCAAAATTATTGGATTTCTTCGGCAATCTAAAAACTTATGGGTTCATAATAAAATCAACAACATTTACAGTTTAACAGAATAAAATAAATAAAAAACTAAATAATCTGTATAGTATGATAAAATATTACTATACAAACTGAATTAAATTTATTGACTAGAAAATAGTTCCGTACGATTACTGGAAATAGTGACACGAATATTTAGCAAGTCGGTATTCTAGTCGGCAAGTCTAGAAAGAACTATGTAGGTATGTAACGTATGGAGAATTGTCATAAAATACTTTATTGGTTTTATTTGAAAAGGATTAATCCTTCGAAAGTACGGTACCTAATGTTTCATCATAAGGCATTATAGGATTATTCAAGCTTAATAAATCATTTCCATTTATCGGTAATCCTATAAATTTTAACATGTACACTCAAAACAAACCAGCAATTCTTTAATTTTTACAGATTACTGTATCACATTTCTCCTATCGACTTTTGTGATAACACTGACATCGATGCAAACGTTCATAAATAATGTGTTAAATTGACCTCTGCTATCCTCATAATACGCACGATAAACCAATTATTCGATCATTACAATGTGTTGCGTTAAAGTTTGCCCCGATATAAGTTATCACTTGACGAGAAATTGACCTGACACGCGAGGTCATTGAGGACACGAAACGGATGTGCTCTTTAGCCACTATTTTGCGCCATGAATGAGATGTTATATCATCCCAACTGGTTGTGACCGAAAGGTCAGTCTCCTAGAAGGTCACAATTTGAATTAAATGTCGCCGCATGTAGAGGCTAGTTCTGTGCGTGATTTTATTCGAAACACGAAATATGTTTCATTTGGAATATATGTACATGATACCAGCTCTTTTTTAATGACAATTTCTACGATGGGAAAATGATATATTGTATAGTATAATTCTGTGTAGTTTACGCTTTATAACTTTTCAAGGTATTAAATCATTTTTATAAATATACCTGAAGTGGCAGAATCCGGTGACCTTTGATTTAGCTTGTGGTAAATATGAAGCTGGAAGAAGACGTAAAAGGGTAAAGTACTTCTAGATGTGAAAGTAGTAACGGAGCAGGCAGCAGTTGGGTGCAACTGAGGGAAGTATTTTCGATGTGGCCGTAACTTTCAGTATATGCAAATTCAGATAAGGTTGTCCGTTATTAATCTTGATAACTGAAAGCCATTTTAAATCATATAAATAATTGACCACGCTAAGAAAACTAATTACACAAGCGGTTTTTATCTCGTGAAGTCAAGTTAAGCTGTTAGGTGAACCTTAACAACAAAACAAGCGAAGATTGAGAATTGATAAATTCGTGGGATTTTGTAACAATAACCGTCATTGATGTTTTTTAGACGAGACGGTACATGTTTATATTATTCAAAGGAAAAACTTTGCGGGTGTCACCGAATCCATATATTTAGCTCAATTATTTTTTATACATTTTTGTTACTTTTGACAGCTTAGTTTAATCATTATAATAATTTTGTTTCTAGGTAAGTGGCGGTATGAATCAGCTTCATTCGAATGGTTTACGCTTAACTGTTGGACAAGTAAGTGCTATCAACATTTGCTATAAACATATGCTATTAACATATATACTTAATGTATTGGACGTTGGATAATTGTACTTAACCAGACATAGCCACCGCTCGGTGAGGCTCCTTTCATGCACCCCATAATAATAATACAACGACAATATCTTACTAATATTCATTTTTTGTGATTCCAATGAAAATGATGAAATTGCATTATATGTATTTGACGCACATGATGTGGTAGCGTAATATGGTAATTCACACTGAGGATATTACTACGGGAAACTACCTGTCCTTACAGACAAAGCTGTTTTTACGTTCGTTTTTTGTGCGCTGACGTTTATTGCACTAAGCCTTAGAACAGTGTAGGTATTACAGAAACATAGACACAACTAAAACATAATAAAACTTTGTGCAACCTGTTAAGCTAGCGTACTCAGAGTTTCCCACAAACAGGTTTGTGGTCGAGATTATCATGGGAAAAGTGTGAAAGGAAAAAGCACGCCCGTCGAGAAATACAGTGTTGTGTGATTGCGGGCGTCTTGTGTTCCGCGCCCCGCCTAATGTGTGAATGCCTCGTAAAAAACGAGTTATATTACGAAAAACGTGTAAAGATCAAAGATCGTGTAAGACGTCACATCACAATGACCACACGTCTGATAAATAAATAAATTTAATCGTTCAAAAAAAAGAGAATTCTCTTTAGGATCTTATCTTAATTCTTTTATAGTTCCATTGTAACTCGTGGGTCTTCTTCTAGAATGAGAAGGGTTGAGGTCATAGTCTGCTACACTGGCCAAGTGTGGGTCGGCAGATTTCACAGGTCTTGAAGAACGTAACATCACGCCTATAATCCCCGAAGAGGTAGACAGAGGAATGTAAAACAGTCCCACGTTTCATCAGTTACGTTGATGTCCCAATATGAAATAACTGGTTTAGTAGTGCTCAATCCGGTAATTGAGCCCAGAACCTCCCGATCGGTAGTCGCACTTGCAACCAACACGACTAACGAGGCAGTCATGTCTTAAAAAACATTATAGAGAACTCTATAGTGTGTAGGTTGCCTTAATAATATGGCCACTAATTAAATTTCTCACGTAGTTAGTATTTCCAGTCTATGAAAATATACAACCAGGTAATCTAAAGAGTGATAGAGGTCGTTCACTGATCGTTGTTAACTCTGAAATCCAAGTTGGGACGCTTCGTGTCTGGAAACGCTCTAAACGCACGACAAACAATTGTTTATACCAATACAAATGTAATTTCAACTCAACATGGCAACGTATTTGAATCTTATTACAACATCGTAAAGACTACAATTAATACGTCCGTAGGCCTTTATATGATGAAAACAAGCCGCAATGTTTTTTGGCGTGTGGTGTGGATAAATCGTTTTAATTTTTGTTTTCCAAGGTTATATAGAGTAGGTTGGATATAACATTTCAGGACATTGACGTATCCTAAATAATTAAAATGCTTTGACGTTGTTGTTTTTTCTGAGACCTAAAAAACCTGTTGTTTAATAACATGACAAAATAACAAATAAATAAAATTAAAGACGAAAAGTTTTTCCACTGATTGTGAGCGATTGTTCTGAACATACGCGGGTTTGTAAATGTACGAACAGCGATTTCTACTTAATTATTTTTTTTTCATTCGAACACGTGACTGAACACATTTGTCACGTTGTTTACGAGCAGTTACTAATAGCTTGTCGTTCCCGCGTTCTTCATATGAGAGCACTGTAATGACACCTAAGTGAATTACAATGTCAGTGTTACTCGATAGCCGGCAAGGCACGTAAACGCGAGGCGCTGGCGAGCCAACGACCCCGTCGAAATTCCAACAGGTAGCGTGCGACGCTCCTTGCACATATGCTGTAATAATATGTATATTTTTGGCAATGATCAATGACATGTAGATAAGGCGTTTGATCTCGCTCAGCTATCGCAGTCCCATCTCAACTAAATGATTAAATGTCGTTAATACTAAATATTTATTACTCTGATCGTACTACACTGTATTGCTGTAAGACTGTATTGCTTTTTTCTATATTCTACCTTCATAAATTATTTGTTATTAGTTCGTTTGTTATTTACCAGCTCATTACAAGACTAATTAGTTTATGTAAGTCACACAATTTTACAGAGTAATTGTTTCATCATAAAAAATATATCAGAAATGTCAATATAATATTATGATAATATGATTGTAAGAATCTACTTTAAAACATTCTCAAAATTACTTAAACAATACCCACAAAAAAGCTTTTGTTATTCATGTGGATTTCAATGTTATCATCGCCAGTGAATTGTACACAAACTGATAAAAGCGCTTAAGTACATTTTAAATGTAATTAATTCTACGTATGTGTATAATTTTTTACCTTCAAAAGTGCTAAATAAAAAAAATGTAAATGTTATAAATATTACATGATATAAATATTTTAATATTGCATAATTATTCTATGTCTATTTATTTTTTATTATAATTATTTCATCACAATTATTCTATTTATTATTAGTGGATAACTTAAGGCCTGGTTATGTGTCATACTTACGGAACGCTTAATATAAAAATAGAGAGGAACTTCCTGAACAACCAATATAAAATTGATAATAGTGATTTTCATTTTGTTAAAATAAACATGATAGTAATAGGCGTTGAGTTTGCAAATAGTGAATAATAATAAAGTATAACAGTTTCCGTACCTGAGTCACTTGGTCAAGCTAACAATAAGTGAGTCTCGGTCTCCCACGACACGTGCGACCGTCAAAATTCCCATAAACGTATTTCAATATAAAAAATGCACTGTCTACTCTCCCCACCTCCTAGGGGAACTAGCGTAATAATATAACAATAGTAATACAATAATTTGAAAAAATACTCAGATTCCAGTGTATTATTATATGTTATTATAGGAGAAACATTAAAATATGAATAAAACGTTAAATGCATGCGCATTGCTCGTGTTGCACGCGTCCATTATCATAAGCTATCGAGCCACGCGGGCCATGCTCACGAGCGTCCTTCTCGCCGACGTTCCTAGAATCCAATGTTTTTATCGCAGAGAGCAATTCCTAGTCAACAATGCCGTTTGCAACATCCGTTTCTCGATGCAATTTGTACATCGAGAAACTGTATTCGATACAATGAAAGTAATTCCGTACATTAGATATATTTTATTCGTAACGATTTTTTTCTATACCGTGCAAAACCTTTTGCAAAACATGAATAGGTATTGTTTTTTTACTCGAACATGTAATAATGACTAAGCCGGTAAAAATATCACGATTCAACCGTTGACCTGATTTGATGCATGTTTTCGGTGTCATTTTGAAATGCAAGTGCATGACATGCGGGCGCCGCACGCGGGTGATATGTATTAAATGAGAGGATTTTACAAAATAGTATTTACACAACATTTAACGTTGTGGTTGTGAACTAATTCATTTATTAAACTTTTTCCTTATAATTTATAGGTAAAAAAATCATATGGTAATAAGATTAATGCTCACACATTGTTATTAAGATATATTTAGCAAACAATCAATAAATAGGCAATTAAATATAATAGAATGTCGAAGGAAATGATTTCAATATATAAAAAAGTGTGTATAGCACTTTTTTATACATTAAAATTAAGGATTTTGGCCGCAGGGTCCGGCAACTATTTCAACTCTTCTCTGGTAATTAATTACACTCGATGTATTTGTTAATTACACTCGATGTATTTGTTAATAACACGCGATGTATTTATTAATTACACGATATGTATTTGGGCAATATAACCGTGACTTTTGAGACTGTCGAATTAACCCTCAGTTAGATCACCTTGCTTTATTTTACCCGTCCCAAGACACAGGTCACTTACGAGTACGAGGTATTTTTGCTGTTAATATTATTGAATATAATGCTAATGTAAGCATTATGCTTCGTCCCTTTTTAACTTATCGCCCGTAATAAAATAATGTGTATATACAATGTGGTAGTAATTGACATTTCAAGTCGTAAAATATAGTTAATTCATGTTTTCATAATCATACCGTAAGCTTGATGAGTGCTCATAACATACATAGATCTCGCATAACTGCCAAGGGCGTGTCGGGGACGGGTCCTGCGAGAGTAGTCTTCGTAAATTGTAGCATAGGATTGATTACATAAACGTTTATTACGCAGTTATATATTCGAGACCATCTGCAAGTTCATTTAAACTTTATTCATAGAACGAAAGTGACAAGCGCCGTGCTGGAATCCCGAAGCGTTCTCGTTTAGTTATTGAGATATAGAGTTGTAGAGTTTAGTCTAGATTGGAGCCTAAAGCCACACACCTCATTTTATGGCACTTGGGAATAAATTAACTGGTGTAACTTTCAAGTATTATATCTCCGCCTATAACTAATAGGAAATATAGGCGTACTGTTATACTATGTATGCATAAAATAATATGCTTTGGTATAGAATTATACGTCTCTTTAAGTGTATATTAATTATACATTAGAAATGAATAGATTCATCACTTTATAACGGTTATGGATCTATTGAATTTTATGGCGTGTAGGAGATATCTACATTTTACTGGACTATACAAAAATGTCGTAAATAATGATGAACACAATATTAATAAATTTGTATTAAATACATTTGTATAAAAAGACATACTCATGTATCTTTACATATCTTCTGTTAACTACATATATCTTCACTACATACATCAACCTACATTATATGTGTTCGCAGTTCAAAAAACGACAGGTCAACCACCCCTTCGAGAACCAGTTTCGTTTTGATAAAGCGATTACCATAATATTGTTGTGATACGAAGAACCTTGTGTTAACTAACAGGCCTTTAATGTTTATCACCATTTTATGAACTGTAAATTACGGACGTGACGAATGTAAATAGGTGTTACGTGAACGATCGAGTGAAGTGGAATGTAAAATTGTCAGTGGGCCGAAATGTAACGCTTGCTCATGACAATAGTTGTTATCATTTATCAGTTCGTTGTACACATCAAACTGGTGCCAATGACATGTTAAAGTGATCATGACTTGAGTATTTGTAAATAATTTAAATATATTATTTACATTTTTACGACTATTTTTTTTTTGTTTTTTCTAAGTATACTCATATAAGTGATATATTATCTTTTCTGAGAATATATTCTATAAATCTAATACTTTTTGTCGCTATTACATCAAATTATTTATTTTTCTTAGCATTTTTTTTTCTTAGCAGCAATGTCATTATTGTATTCGTTACGGTAATATAAAGGAAAAAAATGGATTATTATAAGACATAGGAAATCCAAGTTCCACAGTAAATAATGTTTGATTTGTTTTTAAAGGCAAGAGCCTGATGCATTATCTACTGTTACTTTGGGTCAACCCGCAAGTAAAGTACGATATAGCATAGAACCAGAAACAAGGAACACATTAAATGGCCGCAGGTAACAAACAAAAAACAGCCATACTTAACATCGCCAACAAGACGTGTGGCGCTCGTAAATGAGGCATTAACACTGTGGATAGACGATTGTTCGCCAAATGCTGCGAAAAAACCTCTATATGTACACATTCACTATTATTAATATCTAATATATTAAAAATGTTTTTTTTTAAATAGTATAAGATGGCAGATGGAAAACCGGGCACTCGATGGTAAGTGGTCACCGTCGACTATGGACATTTCCAACACCAGAGGTATCACCAACGCGTCGCCAGTCTTGAAGGACTCTGTTAACACTTTTTTTGAAGCCAAACATCGACGAGTGCCAAATATCACCATGTTTCCAGACTTGACTTGCTTCGTCTACATTCATCACTCTTCTCATATGCGCAAGCCAATTTCCGAGACCGCCGACTCACTCACCAGCCTGTATCTGTCCCTTGGTCACAATAAGTGTCTTGGTCTCCTCGGCACCCGCATCCAATGTCATTATTATTGTCTCAATACAAAGGCAGTCTTCATCTCAATTTTCTTTACACTCATATAAATTGCTTTCTGTTCTTATATATTTCCAGTCCTTTTTCAAAACAGGCCGCTGTTTGCTGTTTAAGCCCATACACTTAACACACTACTCATTACAATGTCAAGATATCAAAAATTACTCTGTATTTATGGGAATTGGCTTCTAAATTGAGCGATATCAGACCATGGCCTATTAGTCTCAAGGACGGCACAGCGGTAATTATCGTAACAATCGTGTTGTTACGACGCTTGACTTTCTACAGCTATTACACAAAGCTATTCTAATTATATATAACTAGCATTATAAACTGTTTGTTTATTATTCACACGTGTAAACTGTTTAGCTGCAACTCATTACGGTCTCATTGGAAGCGGCTCAATTCCAGGGATACGTAAAGTTCGACAAGGATTCTCTGATTAAAGATAGTGAAGGTTACACAGCTCTGACGCGTGTAGGTGGAGAAACTCATTAACAGCTTTATTATATTAATATAGATTTACTATCTGACACGGTAAAGATTGTACTGCCATTGAAATTATTTCTAGTGCATATTATGATTTTCAAATGAAAAATAAAGAACCTTTTTACCTATAACCTGACCTTTGGGTGTGTTTGAATATTTTAAAAGTTTTTAAAAACGAACGATGGTTAAATTATATTTGGTTACTGTTCATACAAACATAATAAAAGCGCAATAAAAAATTGGAAGGTGGGGGTATAAATATAAAAATTAGGGGTCAGCAGTATTTTTTGATGCCAAATCTAAAACAAATTGATATCAAATATAAAAAAAACATCAAAAAAATGTTTTTTTTGTGGATTGGGGCACCCTTATCACTTCAATATTCCCCTTCAATGTTCCCCTTATTCAATATCACCCTTATCACCTATTCTCAAACCTACCAAATATGCATAAAATTCGATCAAGCGATTTTGAAGGTGTTCGACCACTCATGATACGAGATTTTTATATATTAGATGTACTGTTTATTCAGTTACTAACTAGATAATACTGACCTGATACCTTTGGAAGTTTAGATCCAAGTACTGTTTCAATTACTCGGCTTTCTAATGTTAGATTGACGAGTAAGTTGTCTTTGAATTTTGTGTAACCCACTTCTGAATGTCAATGACCATGTCCCATTAGAGTAACCCACATACCTGCTTGCATCGTCTGTCATAAAAACTCCAATGTATTAAAAGGTGTAGGTACGTCAATTTCCTCTCATTTATAAATTAACCGCAATTGATGGCACACACCACGTCTTCTTCAAACGAGAAAGTCGTAACGTCCGAGTTCACACGAATCAATCTTATTCGTTACGAAATGGGCACAAATGCCCATGTCTAAATTGACGATCTTAGAGGACATTTATATTCCGGTTTTGGTCGTGAGAATATTATGTTTTGTTGCCAAGTGGGTACACATTCGTGAGAAGTGGTGATTTTTATGGTTTCAAATTGTATTCTGCTACTCCAGGCTGCTGGGGTCGAAATTTTGGCAAGCGTCTCTGACGCTCTCCTGTGGTAGCAGTAAAGGAAAATATCCAGGCATCTTAGGGAAAGTACCCGATAATGTTCTCGAAAATGTATGAAGTCTACCAAACCGCACTTGGCAAGCGCGACAGATTATGTCCTTGACGCTTCTCATTCTGAGAGATCTATGCCGCAAGATAAATCTATCCGTTGCCCAGCTATGTTTTATTAATAAGTGATAGTGGACGGTTCGCATTGTTTTTCTCACTGTTGTGACCACTTTAACCGCTAAGCAAATATTATTAAAACAATTTATGTTTCAACCTGTAAGCTGTAGTTACCAGTCCACGTACATATATATAGGATCAAAGTTTAAAAAAAAAACTCTTAGAATCAGAAGAGTCCTGTCAGATGAACTTTACCGGGTTTTTCTAATATATGTATATGTAGTTTATTACTAAGATAGTTCAGAAAATATAACCCGTTTGAGCTGCGTAAAACAGCTTTTTGGTTTTTTACCTACGTCACAAATGAAGCATCTAGGCTCAGTATTTATTATCTCATCAGCACTAATGCTGTCGCCGCGTGCAATTACGTGGAAGGGTATTGCATTTTCTCTACGGTAAAATACAATTGAGGTAGATTGTTGACAATTCTTTTTTCGTTACAACGGTGTAGCAAAAGGCATTGTTTACATAATTCGCCAGCGACAACTGAGTGAGTCCGGCTTTGTACTTTTGTGTGTCGCGGTTCGATGACTCCGCAACGTATTCCGATGCGGGCTGTTTGCGTCGGTTGTGCGCTATTCGATTGACAATTTAGGGATTTTTTTTTGTGCCAATGACATTTTAATGTTACCCACTTGTTTATTTCCGATGGCTAAACCGCTTTTTTCATTTACTCACATCCGAACATTTTCTACAGTATTGGGCAATTCAATTGCCGCATTTTTTAAAGTCGTAGAACTACATTACAACTAATGCATTAATTACTTGTTAATTTACACCTGTATAATGTTTAATTATTAATAATAATAATTTTTTTGTCGTAGAACTCTATTATGTATAACTAAAAAATTATATTACTTATCAATTTACAGCTGTGCTATGCTTAATTTGGTTGTTACTTATTTCAATTATAAGGTAGAAGATAGCTCTGTTATTAAATGTAACAGAAACCACTATTAAAATGAAACTTAATAAATAGTACCTACATATATTAAAATCATTCATTTCTTAATAAACTACATATATCTAGCTGTATATCTCATCACCTCTGAGGAAGGACAGCAACAAGCATCTTCTTGGTATTTGAGACAACTTAGAATACACTTTCTAAATTTCTACTCAATAAGTAAAGGGCCTGTAATATACCATAAGGTGAGTGTTTGTATTTTCTTTATGAATTCATTCCATGACGCTTCGGCTCCTTAGCAATTAAGGATGTTGTAGATTTATAAAATTAACGAACGAGAGTGAAATCGCAGCTAATGACCCTGATTATGATAAAAAGGTGCCATGTTATTCGGCTGCGGGCGCAGGAAAGCGTAAACTCGACACAAAAATTTTCCTCTCAACTTCAAATCACTTCAGTAACTGTCGCTTCATTATGTATTCCTCTACATAGGTTGGATTTGTTAAAGTTTTATAACATAACAATCTAAAGTGAATTAAATAGTGTCGGTAGTAATTATTTGCATATAATTAATTTTACTCGTAAGTTACTTTATCCTTCATCTTCACGACGGGGACATGCAAGGGACACATTGTTATAACAATTACTAACAACCAACCAACAACCAACATTGTTATAACAATTACTGGTAACATTTAACAATAAATTTCATTAATTAATTAAATGTAAGTAAATTATAATAAATCATCTGATAAATAATTTATAATAATTTAGCAACATAACTTGTATTGCTTCAGTAGGTATTAGTCACAAGTGCTCTCTCAGAATGAGAAGAACTTAGAACAACTAAATTGTGATAAAACATTTACTAGCTAGCCAGCGTGTTATGTAATTACAAATAGTTACAAATAACTAAACGTGAACGTTGGATAATTCTGCTATATAAACCTTCAGATTTATTATATGCTGGGTTTTTTTTAAAGCTCGATG
>DWDV01000577.1:0-16058 GCA_018245615.1 Mimoniades ocyalus
AACGGGAGGTCCTGGGTTCGATTCCCGGGTCAGGCACTACTAAATTTTCTAATTTAGATTTTCTAGTGGTGGCTCGGGGTCTGGATATGTGCCCGGTGTATGGCAATAGGCTCACCACCTATTCCATAGTGGAACGTGAAAAAGTAACCGGTGAATCGTAGGAGTGTTCTACATTCCTCTGCCTACCTCATCGGGGATTACAGGCGTGATGTTACTTTTTTACTTTTTTTTAATAGCAAGAGTAAGAGATAAAGAGAGCAAAAGTTTTTTTCCTTTTAATTTAGTAAGGATGATTCTTCTACGTTTATAGTTGGTCACAGATAAAACAGTAAATAATTCCTCAAATTTCTTTCAAACTCTTGGTAAAGATATCTTTTTATTTCACCCTTTTTTTCGTTTTAAATGGATATCTTTGTAAGCGAAAAATCCATATGCAACGGTGAATAATTATTCATTTATTTATCAGAGATGTGTTTGTTTATTTTTTAGATACAATTTTGACGTTTACTATCCAATCTTAAAAAATGTTTTGCTTGATATTGATAGATTGCACTCCATAGTACTTCAGTCCACTAAGGGGTTTTGAAAACTATGGCGTAAGGTGCGATAGCAATCTAGAGGAAAACTTCATCTATGATTAACAGAACAGAAAATAATGTTAGATAAATAAAACCACAGTAACTGTATGGTACGGAACCAATATAATAAAATTACTTTACACCATTGTGTAATGAAGTGAGACGCCGCGTCGCGTTGCTTCCTGAACATCTCGGTGCAGCTCAAGGTCGCACAATCACTGAGACAAACTTTGGAGTACCTCTAAATTGTATTGAGTATTGTTGTGTTTGTCTGTGTGTATACCACATTGTAAATGTGTGCGTGAATGTCATTGTTGTTAATAAAAGATACGGTGCGACTTCTTTTAAATTTGCTAAAGCCTGTTACCCAGTTATTAAAATAGATTTATAAACATACCTATCACTGAACAGGGAAATTAGATTAAAGTGTATATCGAATTTGAAACGTTTCGCTGTAGTTTAATAAATTTATCTATGTAAATCGATTCTGTGCTCTTTGTTTGATGACAAATAATGTGATAAAAATGTAATAATGTCAATAAAAAGAATACTTACAGTAAGTAGTAGAAACTGTTTAAGAAAGGTAGACTCCAAGATTTTAGTTTTGGAAATAACTCTTTTACAAAGTATATTGCGCATTTGGAATTTATTTAGCAAATACATAAAATTTATGTAGCGAACCAAAAATAAACCAGTTCACAAATACACCCAGCGATCTTAACATTCCGACCAATAAAGCGCAAAATAAATATCGATGTGCGAGATTTATTTCAATTACAACAAATGAGCGTGAAAAACAATTATAAAGCTATTGGCAGTACATATCCGAAGCAGTAAACAACTGGGCTTAGGGTTGTGATTCTTCGGTATTGCTAAATGACGCCGACAATCAAATCTGCTCAGACAAAATGCTTGACGAAGTTTCTTTGATATAATGTGCTAGAATTTTTTCTGCTAATATCTTCTAACGTTTCTATCACTACTGATTCAAAATTATATCTATAGAAAATATTATAATTTTCCCACATTTTAACAAGTATCGGGCTGTAATATAACATTTTATCAAAAAAATCGATTGCTTAGAAAATCTCTGTCAAAGCCTTGCGCTATTAGACGTTGAACACATTAAATTAAGATTACAATACTTTTTTATTATAACATCAGTGTAAGAAGTGAATGTGCCAACCCTACAGCCAACGCCACAATGTTCATTAACTGACAGCTAATTTTAATCTTCTATTAAGGGTTAGTAAAATTAGCCTTGGGGTGTTTTATAGGTTCGATTCGCAATATTTAAGTGGACTCGCCTGGCTTAAATCTCTAGGCCCAATAAATACTGTCGCGTCATACGTTATTAGTTTCGTAGATGATTTTTCACTAGTTATTGTCTACTCAGGAACATGATTCTTTATGATATACGAGTGCACGTGGTCATTCGAAGTAAGTACTTTACATTAAGATCAATGTGAATTAATAATATTTACCTGAAGTGTTTCATTTTATGTAAGTAATTTTCGTTACATTTGCAAATAGAAAAAAGACTATGTATCTGGTGCTTTCACTGAAATGATGATAATGTAGATTTATTAACGCATTAAATTAAAAGAATTTTTATTGATACAAAAGGCGAGAGACACTCAAGTATTCGGTCCATTACTTTCCCGCTTTCTATAATGTATGTCGTCTGGTATAATTTGGAAATGTCTCGGTAATACTGTTTGGCCGCAATAAGAGCAAGTCATCTAGTGTCCTAATATAAATAGCTGGCATTAAATGAAAGATAAGTTCGGCCGCGTTCACACAGACATTTTGGATTTTGCCCGGAATATGCTTTGACTTTTTGAGTTTCAAACTTATGTACGAGTAGGTATATGAACTTACTCCCTATTCCATGGTGGAACATATGACGTAACTGGTGTAACATGGAAGTGTACTGAATTAATTTCTGCCTACCTCTTCGAGGGCAACAGGCGTGATGTTGAATATCAGTTACGACAATATCAGTTAATTTTCTAAAACGTGAAAACATGCAAATTAGAGATTAAAAGAAATGAAATTAACTAAAAGAAAACCTACCTACAATGTAATTAGTTTTTAGTTGATTTCTAAAAGCAAGTATGCCCATATTTTGAAATTAGAGACCTCTTCGGGGATGACAGCCGTGATGTTACGTTTGAAATTAGAGACAACGATACGTTTTTCTCCTTTAGTTATATTAAGTGGGTTGTAGTGTGAACACAGCCTTAATTCCGTAATGGTCTTACGCGCATTACGTTATTTTGAGTGGTTGTAGGAACAAAAAGTTAGTGGAGACAATTTGAGTTATGCGCGGAACGTCATTTCACGTCACTCGGGCTCGCGGCGGAGATTTAGTGTTTTAAATAAATATTATGTGTACCTGAATAGAAAGTTGGTTATGTCTAATCAACTAAAGACCTTGTTAGTACTTTGGCTACATTTACTACTGTTTTGCTTATTGGTGTGGTATTTTTAGTAATTTATGTCTGATAATGTTATCTAAGGCGTGTGAAGTCTACCAATGCGCGCTTGGCCAGCGTGGTGGACTGTGGCCTTAACCGTCTCATTCTGAAAGGAGACCTATGTCCAACAGTGGTAAATGAATGTTAAAAAAGTATGAACCTTTTGACAATTTCATTGCAACGGAAACACTAACAGCGATTTTAACGTAAAATATATGGGATATTTTCACATGTTTTATATGAAAATTATGTACACTTAGTGTCTGTGTGTATAATTATATAAAGTACGTGTATGTTGTAAAATTTCACATACGCGTCACACGGTGTCGCCAAGTTGCGAAATTCGCTAACACGATACATACATAAGGGTATATTTGTCAGTTTGTGTTGCGTCGCTTTGTATAGCAGGTACATACATTTACATGTGAAAAGCACTTCGAATCTGTGTCAATACAGACGCGACAATAGTATAAATAGATCGTCGATTATGTTAGTATCGTCGTCATTATTAACAATACTTTTATAGTTACATTGTTTGGGACCGGTCTCCTCTTAGAATACGATACTTTAGGGTCACAATCTATTGCCCATATTTCATCGTAAATGATATTACTTTAGTGTACCTAATTTCCTATTTTCACTGTACATAGAAAAAATCAAACGATGAATGAGATTTCGTATGAACATATTGTCAGTAATGGTTTCTATTTCGGAGGCTGAAATCGGGGGATTCTGGTTTCAAATGGGGGATCTGCTGTCCATGTGTGACTTAACAAAATTGTGAAATTGTGGGCGTTTTAAAATTAAAGATCACTTACTATAGCAGTGGATGAAAATATAAAGTTCTGTAAGGTGTCTAAACTCTGTCGAACCGCGTTTGGTCAGCATGATATAGTATATTGTAAATGTGATGTAGTAAATATGGTATAGTAATTTGTAACCTTAACCTTTGTTTTGCTGAACTACATTTAATTTTTAATGCTTTAATGTGTGAATTTAAAGTAGGTATTTTCAATAGTTACCCGAATCAAGTAAAATTTAGATAATTCCGATTCCAGACACGTCACTCGTACTAATCTAATTATACAAAAAAAAAACTCGTTTTACTTTGGCAAATAAATTATTGATATATGTATGTATATGTGTACGTTGAAATTTAACGCGTCGACGTCATTTTGTAAATTATTCAGTTTGACACGAAACGTCATTATTTAGCACTATTAGCGTGCGTAACGCAAACTATTTACACACATACATACGTACATAATACATATATGTATATTCTAGAAACCAAAACTAAGTAGAAAATATCAGTATCTTTGAGTAAAATTCATACATTTTTGCTCGGTGTTATATGTCAGGTAAAGTAAGACATATGTTAATATTTATATGGGATATGAATATTTGATATTAGATATTCTTTGTCTGTCTCGTGAGGGACCTAGTGTGGCGCTATATTTATTATAATAATACATGCTATATTTATTTATGAAGCTGAAAAAGCGTTTAACAATTCAACCGTTTAGCAATAATTCCTTTTATCTTGTTTAGCGTCGAAGTATAATAAATGAATAAAAACATCAGGTTAATGCCAAATTAGGCTAAGTAGCAACGTACCTATGGCTATTCTTATTCTGAAGCTTATAATATTTAAAATTTAGTCCGATGTCCTAAGGTCGTAACATTTTTCATGGTTATTTTATTTATTATACTTTCCCCATGACTTAAATAGCTTGACATTCGCCTGATCGTTTTATAAGCGCCATAAATATTCTGCTGTCCAGCAAAATCGGTGTGGCCTAGCACTTGTTATCTTCAAATGAACGCGAGATCGTGGTCACAATATATAGTACGAAAAATTCAGTCAAGCATGAGTTATAGACCGTCACGACTCCCATACTATTATCGACTTCAGCGCGTCACACATTTCAAGGAAATGTCACACATGAATATAACACGTACCTACGCAGGAGGGTGAGAATTCAATCAATCAGAGGTGTCTAACGGTCACCAGTTCACGACGAAACAGTGCTTTACTGTCACGAAAAACTCATTTGAATCGCGTGACGTGCGCCGTGAATGTCTCGCACCGAGTTACCGTATTCATATTTGAATATTGTGTTGCTAACACCGCTTCTGGTCAGTTAGACATCGCTCTTGTTATCGGTAAATTGATTTTTGGGGACAACATGAACCCAAGAGCCTTATTATACTTAGTTTTGATGACAGATGAGTATCGAAGTGCATAATGATGACAGATTTATATGCCACTTACCTCGTGAACATGGTGGCTAAGTGGGTGAGAGTGTGGCACGCTCTGAGTGGCGTCCCCTCGCGCCCCTATAGTTCTCATCATTAGCGCCCCCAACCACCCCTCCAGCGTGGCAGTCACCAACCAATACCTGATGATATAAAAAAAACTTAAACATTATTCTAAATTTAATCATTACATTATACGTTTCCTGAAAATATGGTAATTTGATTTGGTACAACATTATTCAAACTTTGGTCATTTAGTCATTATCATTATTACATTTCAATGCCGCACACACATGTTACTACTGAACAGGTGGGGGGTGTAGGATTTAATTTGACACGCTGACCAAGCCCGGGTTGCAGACTTAGTACAACTTAGAACGCCTTACTGGGATAAGGTTAAACCCTCGTACGAGTCGATAATAGATTCCATGTTAGAAAACATACAGGAATACTCGAATGATGCTTATGAGGACGGAACTGCAGAAACAATGGTTCGTTTCTGCAGGATATGTGTGCGTGTATATTTTTGTTTTTAGTGGCTTACGGTTTTATTTTCTCAAAAGAATAGAATAAATGTACACAATACTTGTATTAAATATTGTTTATTATTAAATATATATGTTATTACTAGTATTATTATGCTGGATTGCTTCTTTGTGTATGATATCATGAAGTATTTGAATAGTCCTTTCATCGAGTAGTAAGTGAGCCAGTCTGTCGAGTGAGGGGTCGTGAGTTCCATTCCGCATAGTATGTTTTTGTCTGGGGGTATAAAAATATATAATTGAATTACTCTTATATATTTACATGTATCTATTTAACAGCTGTTTGGTTAGCTTAGGACAGGCTTTTCCCAGTCTTACATCAAATTTAATCATCATCATCATCATCAGACTACTGCAGTCCACTGCTGGATATAGGCCTCCCCTGAGAAGTTATGCCCATAATCCCCATGCTGGGCACGCGGGTAGGCGAGCGCATAGCAAAGATTCCCGCACCGCCTACACTGCTGCCCATAGGCGGCTAGGACATTTAGCTCTGCCTATGCAGATTTACGTATGCGAAATATGTTCATACTGAAGGAGTATGTTCGCCAAACGAAAATGACCTAAAAATAACCCCTACCACTTTTTATGAAGTATTCATAAGAGATACAAAAGCGTATTGGTCGTTCCACAAATGGTGTGCTATGTTTTTTTTTGAAAATATATACTTTAAATATATGCGCCGAGAGACGTCGAAGATTTCATAATGGTTTTTTGACCAATAACAAAGCAGACAATTACAGAAATGGGCATAGGTGGAGCATCATCGCTACCGAGCTACAGATATGGTCAGTCAAACAACTTGGTGGTGTCAAGACGCAATGTTGCTTTTGTGATATTGTTCCACCTGAAGCTGACAGCGAGTGCAGCAAGGAATACTATTGAAACAGGGAGACACAGAAATAAACGTCACACAAAAATGTTTGTATTTCAGTTAAAATTATACAATATAATAAATATCCAACAGTAGTTGATTAACGTGAAATCGGGCTTTGAAATGTTCGAAAAATTTTAAGAAACATTTTAGAACACGTACACAGGTGCACACTCTTCGGAACGAAATTCTTCACATCTTGTAACCATTTTACACACTGTTACGAGATAACTTCTAGTCAAAGTAATTAACATAATGTAAACTTGCAAATAGAGTAGTAAGAGGTATCTACTTGTATAATTATTCAATTTGCTTAATTTAAGGTCATAGTGGAATTTAAAATAATTGAGATAAAATTTCTATAATCCTTCACGTTACTTTAGTAGGATGACGTTCGTATTTGAAGTCAAATTATTTATCTCTTTTAGCTCACATGTGCACGGTGAGACAAATCATGGGAGTGCTAACAATTTTTTGCCTTTTAAGTTTCAATTCAGAGTGCATCATGTTTTTTGTGTTAAATTTATATACGTTTGTTTGTGTGAAATTCCATTCTTTATGTGTCTGTTTTTTTTGTCCACAATCATATCATTATTTTTCAATTAACGTGTTTTTTCGCTTGCATTTTTTGTCGCAATCAAGTATTATTGTATACATTGACAACTTTGGTAAAGATTTGATTTAATATAATGTCGAATTTATTTTCATGTCTTATTGTAGTCAAAATACCTTCTTAGTTCAATCAAAGTAGTACATATATAAAAGCCATATGAACGGCATTGCTTATGATTGCGTCATTAGTGAAGTGTTTACAGGGGTGACTTCTAATCGAGAGATCCTGAGTTCTATTCCAGGGTCGGATACTAATACATTTTTCTAACTAGAATTACTGGGAGTCTCAATTTGTGCGCGCTATATGACAACCATATTTTCTATAGTGGGACGTAAACATAACTGCTGAAACTTGGAAGTGTACTATATTTCTCTACCCACCTTCTCGGGGATTACAGGCGTCATGTCATGTCATGTTAATGTTACGTTTCTTGATGTTTGACAATCTTGATGACTGCTAAGTTTGTAATACAGAATGCTTTATACGTCTTATCGACTGCAATCATGTCGTTATGTCGTTCTACAATCGGATATATTCTTAGACTGAAGAGTTAAAGTCATAGTATTCGACGATGGTCAAGTGCGTTTTGGCAGACTCTACACGCACAAGAAAAACTTATGGAGAACTCGTGCAGATTTCCTTACGATGTTTTCCTTCATCGTTACAGCGAATGATAAATTTCACAGATAAATTGAAAAAAAATAATGTGTCATGTACAATAATCAATTTTTCAAATTACCTTACTATTATGTAGAGTTACACCCGCATGGAACAACTATTTTTTATATTAAGAAAAATACAATTTGCGTATCAAACGAGGTTATTAAATTCTGTCGTTACTCCGTCTTGCAGGCAAACGATTGTATACATTGATATATGTAACTAAAGGCGCTCCTTATTAAGGAACACATTACAATGTGAAAACCATTGCTGAGTACAGTTCAGTCAATATACATACATAGATATATGTATATTGGTAAGATTACATAATAGTACCCACTAAAAAGATATACAAGAGTATACTACATGTTTACATGAATCTCAGTCATTGCATTATATTATGAAATTACATATCGTTTCAAATAAAAGTATAGCTTAAATATTATTTTTTATAGTTGTTGCAATCTTTCGAATCATGCCAATTTCATTGCCTATTTTTAAACGTGTATACATATTTAATCATTGAAAATAGCTTGGCTATAGATATGAGTATCGTTTGTGACTACTAGCAGAATTTGCGGACCGTCATTTCTAAATTCAAGCACTCTTACGTACATTTTACGCCACATTAAATACGATAATTTAATTATCATCATATACGAGTACATTGCGTTGTATAGCGAGAACTAGATACATTTGTTTTATATGTAGTTTACCTACAGAACATTGAATTTCGTTGTTTACATATGAAATTCATACAAAAATGCAGATAATTTAGTTCTGCTTGGTATTTCTAACGCGGTGCAAGCGTTACACACGGTTCGATTCTGAATCGGTGACGCTAGTTTCCGTGACCTTGATACGTCGACGATGATGACACATACGACTATTATCAAAATCTAACAAATCTATGAAAATCTATATATGTTCCTTATGCTTGGTTTTGTTACGATTATTGATCGCGACACAAATCGCTGTTATCGATGGGTCAGTAATTTTGGTCCGCGGTGTAGGTACTAAGGGCGTGTTTAAAGTGATTACGTCCACTTTCATCCGGTGATTGAACACATTTTGGTGTATAATTTTTATGCCATTATTTGTCAAAACCCGTGTAACAGCTATTAGTTAAAATCTTGTTTAGTTTGATAAATTGTTTTCTTTACGACGTCCGTACGATTGTTATTATCAGAATCTCTTCTCATGTTATAATTTAATGATATACACTTAGTTAGAAATCTTTGCTTGATATTTGTGATCGATAAATACATATATACCTAATTTAAATAGTTTGTGTAATTGTGTAACTTTAACGATTAGTCTGTATTTAATTAGTTCTATATATATTTACATATTTTTTAATAATACGCTATTATTACTAACTGGTAATATTAAACTGGTGTTTGAGAAAATTTCGTTATTATAAGTATGTGTTTATGTTTCTCAACAGTAGAGTGTTATTGTGGAGAAATCTAGAAAATATATAAACTAGTAGTGTTCTTGTTCAATTTAGTGTGGAATTACTGGTTCGTAATACCCAAGTTATTTTCGTTTAGCTAAATATTCCTGGTGTTTTATTTTGAATAACGACGTAAGAAAAATTTACAATGGTAACACCTTAAAAATTTTGAATATACGAGTAGGTAACACTGAAGGCAATTTGCATACTACATCCACAAAATAATTCCGCTGACAAAGCAATCCTTTGCGAAAATTTATCATCTCGAGCTACGTACAAAAAAAAAAACTATCGAATCAACAAGGCGCTACTAAGGAAACAATATGAGAAACTACAGTAGATACTGCATTCTAGCCACTTACAAATCGAATAAAACAAGCCGATATTGTATTATGGCGATCTTCCGTTCGTTTTCAACCAACTGAAATAGAAGAGGACGGAGGTAGCAGTTGAAATGTCGTAGGTCATTAGGTTCCAACCATGTAGGGTTTGCAATATGCCAATATGGAAACCGCCGTGACTTTTATACCTACTTAGGTTGCAGTCGAACAATAGATTTAAGTTAAATACGCAGATGACCCATGGTATATGGTCTTAGATGACTTTGATAAGGCAACACTGCAAGTGGAGAAATTAATTGTGTGATTATTTCCAGAGTTATTGAATCGTTCGGATTTGTTGTATGCAAATTGCACATCTAAGCGTATTGTTTTATGGCGGATATTCATTTTGTAATCTTATCTCGACGTAATCGTTTCTATCGCATTTTATACGGAATGATTTAGGTTTTATGGTTTTAACACTTATGGAGCTTACACATGTAAGCGCAGTTATAACTGTTTGATTTTGGAACAATATATCTGTAATGTAAAAGTTGTTTATGAAATTTCCGTTCCTTTTAAAAATAAATTATTGCCTTTGTTAATATTTTAGATTGGTACCTAATTCTTTAAACTTAAACATCGCACATAGTAAGCTTTCGTTTGTACATTCAGTGTTGGATGTCATTTAATATGAATCATGGAATCAAGTAAATGTTACAGATGCATATGCTTTCAAACATGAAATACCAATATATTTATTACAATAATTGATATCACAATTATCAACATACTTTAACGAACCCTTCGATAATGAAATGAGATATCGTAAAAACAAGTAATGATTCATTTAATTATTTATTGCTTATTACACCAATAGAACTTGAGTGGATAGAAGACAGACATATAAGCGCAATAAATGGGGCGAACTTGAGTTTTGAGTGTTGAGTGTTTCTGCCAGTCTACCTTTAGCCTAAGACGGGAATCTTTAAAGGTGGCTAAAGTAATTCATACAGAGCTGTACGCCCGGTCCATAGTGGAACTTGAATCTAACCAACGAAACGTGGAAAGAGCACTACACTGCTCTACCTATCTCTTCGGCAATAGCAGGCGCAATGCTACGTCTTTTTATATACTTGTAACAGTACGTCCATCAATTTCATTTTGAAAGAAGAACAGGCATGTAAGTAGCAAAGGTCATAGACCTTACATCGTCTTACGAACACAGTGAACAGTACCACAACAGTACAAAAATTAATAACCGTAGGAAAACACAAGTTTGTCATTCAAAAGCCATCGAGAATGTCGATTCAAATTATGATAAGGCTGCATTAGTTCTGGCACGGCGTAATAGCTGACGATTAGGCTGTGCGGCTCCGAGTTTGGAAGCTTGGATATGTTGCTTGTTAAAATGAATAGGTAAATACGTTTCATAGGGAGGGTTATGTGTTTCCATGTTCTATTTTTATGCTAAGTTAATTGAAATAAAATTGACATTGATGCGAATAAATAAGGTACAATAGTATTAATAGAATTTACCCGTAGTAATTGAGGGAACGAGCCGAGTGTCATATATAGATCGGGCTCAAATCCAAACACCAAGCCACTACTCGGATAGAATTTCAACTAGTAAATCTAAACTAGAAAAATCTAATTTAAGTACTACATATTTTCACATATAATAATATTAATTGTGTAAATGCAGAGATAGATAGGTAGAAAAATATATCAAAGTACGATCCCTAGTAGGTAAACACCACGCGACTTAAGTACATAGTGAACACATACATATACGAGTATGCCACCGAATTAAAACGCGTCCTTGGAGGCTATTAGCGCTTCCCCTCAAACAGTGTGTAATAAGGGGTCAAAAATACCTCTTTAAACAAGGACCACCTGCGCCCAACCCCATCGCTAAGTGTTGGTGCTAATTCAACCCGTGCCCGCCCGCGCCCTCCACATCACTCTGTTAATGTGAGTGTTAAAACCGAGTAAATATTTGTTAAAGACCGTTAGCGTTTTCGGACGACGACCGGAGGTGGCGAATTCTTCGTCCTTTTTTTGGTGTCTAATACGCAGTGGCGTGCGTGTTCAGAGGTCTTAAATATTATATTTATTATATTATATAAATATTATATTTAGTTATTTAAGACCATTGAACGTATATCTCAATTATACGTGAATTTCATTCTGATTATATTTTTTCAACTTAAGTAAGACCCGATGAGGTACTGTTTTAAAGGTACTCGTACTAATTAGGCTTTGAGGATTTTTTATTCAGTATTTGTCATTTAATCAGTACACTATAAAATTAGATTATGTCGTCTCTCATTTATGGTAAAGTGATTTACTGCATCTTTTTTTAATGAATCTAGATACACAATTTCAACAAAATTGTGTGACACGTCAGGCCCCGTATAACTGCAAGTAACCTTCATTTAAATCTGGTTATTTATTCATTTACCGCGCTGGCAGAACGCGGTATTGCGCAGTCTACCTAGACACAGCTGAATGCCCTGGCTACTTGTGAGCAGCAGCGTAGGCGCTGCCAGAAACTGTGCTCTGAGATTCCAAGCCGCATGCCCAGCGTAGGAATTACGGGCATAACCTCTTAGGGGAGGGATATGTCCAGCAGTACTAGGATATCATGATGATTTATTAATGCATGTGGAGTTGAAATCTGTTGAAAAGTCGCTAATAGACATAGCTCTAGCGGACTGGTAAATACAACACAATTATCTGAATTGTGTGATTTCATCATCATCATCAGCCTCTCTCATTTGACTGCTGGACATAGACCTGACTCAATGAGCGGATGGAAGCCGTCATCGGCTTGCATCCGCATCACATCCATGACTTGGTGTCGGATATTTAATGACGTCACAACTATTAACGCATGCTATCGTGTAATCACGTGTAACTCCACCAATCTAGAAACGAACACACTCATTGAGTCTTGCTTTACCTGCTTCTATATATTTCAGCCTATGTATATTTACTATTTAGGAGTTCCTTAAAGTGGTAAATATTAAATACCTTTATAATCGACTCATTATCTATAATCCAAAAATCAATGTCAAAATCATATTTTCGAAAATTATTGTTTACACGAGTTTCATACATCGAAAATTCTCATCGAACTTTTTAATTAGGTTTAATCGTTACATAAAGACTTTTAAAAATTTAATATGATTATTAAAATCTTTAGAGCATTGAGTATAAATTCGACTTGTATAAATTATTTTATTTTATACGGATACAATATTTATTAACTGAGACACTGTCTGTGGCCATCTCTTAAATGATTTAACAGATCACGCCAACAACATTAATAACGTACTCGTAGGTACGAGTACAATGTTAAATGAATAATTAATTATAATTATTATTTTTATTTCCAAGCCAATGCACGTATCGTGGTGAACTAAAGTTATGTTGTACTCACAATGGTTACATTTTGATCTTGAGGTAATAAATGGTTAACACAAGGTACTTAAATATTCATTAGCGAAGATATCTCGATGTGACCGTGAACCGGCGTAAAAGGTAATTTATTGATTCAACCTTATATATTTAAAAGCCATAGATACCATCGACAATCATAACTTTATAAACTGTTTAATAACTAGCCAGATAAATACAAGAGTGGTATTCTTCAGCTGTGATTAGATCATCTCATTTGTTTGTGGGAAAATCGTTACTCAAGACCAGGATTCGATTCCGGTTTGGATGTGTGCTTACTCATCCTATACTCATGTTTATCAGTTCCTATAACACCAGTGAGTAATTTATGTTAATGTTGAACTAAATGTAGCGCTCGAGGATTTATTTCTCTATGTCAATGTTTAGTACAAAAATGAAGTACTCGTTAAAATTTACCTTCGAACACTACAGAATGCAAATATAGGTTACTTTACATTTTTCTTATTCATAACCATTAACTAGCTCATTATTCAAAAGAGATTCAATTCAAAATGAATATTTTTCTAAAATTATCATTCTACTACAACCTATACGTAAATACATGATTAGGTTACGGCTAGATCATTTTAGGCATCATTAAAATATTGACATTTTGAAATCAAACTGCCGGACGAAAAAATTGTCTGTCATTCAATACCAGGTATGATAATAAAGTTAAGTATCATAAGCTATTCAAAAGCAATGATACATTGTACTAAAACGACTTCTTAATGCATCAAGAAAATAAGTTGTACGTAATTATTTCAGAAATAGCTACTGACGTTCGATAGGCCGTCTTATTGTGATGCATCGCGAAACGAAATCACAGGGATGCAAAGTAAAAGTTAACAAATAAAAAAAAGAGTACGAAGAACGACCGCGTACGCCAAGATCTCGGTCAGGCAGGAGCCGATTCCTTTTGTTTCCAGCCTCGAATCAGCCAGTGTTTCGAATCTAGATTCTGTTTGTTTCTTTTTTCTCTTTTCGCCATACCTTTTTCTTTATTGTCTCTGTGCGGCCACTACGGCTTTTGAAAAAAAAAGAAAAAACAAAACAAAACTCGGTGGCTTATGGCTCCCCATTGATATGCGACGTTCGAATTGAAATTTAAATATTTGCTCGCGGATGCTCGACGGGCTTCATCGGGTATTTTGTTTTTAAAAAGATCATCGTGTTGCCATCTTAATATTTATTATGTTATTCTAAAACTGGCCGTACAGATTGCGATCTGGCGCGTTCAATAGAAACGTATAGAATATTTCCAGTTTAAATTTCGAATAATTATGACATAAAATTAATGGTGTTGCCATAGAACATGTCCAATTTATCGTGCAACATAACGTATCAATCGCGTAAATGAAGCTTGGTAAATTGAAAATGGAACCTGTTTTTGGACGTACGAGTATTTAGACCAAAGAAATTTAATTGCGTTCCATGGAACGGGGGTCAGGGGGCAGTATCGGGTATTTATTTGTAGCCGTTCCAATGAGCGGGCATGACAGGTTTTTTAATAAAAGTGAGCCGAAATAGTAACGAAAATATTTAGTATCGCTGATGTACGGCGACTAGAAGAGACTATTGAATGGAAAAAATGTCATACCATGAAAAGTTTACTTTTTGTTCAATTTACGAGAAAAACAAAACAAAAGATACATAAAGTTTTAGAATGTATGGTGGGTTTCTATTAAGATCATATCTTCAAGCCCTGTGCCTAACGGGAAAGGTAGATTCATTACATTTTTAAAGCTTTTTGATTAACGGTAATATTAAAGTAGATTTATAAGATTCCCTATCAAAGTTTCCACCATCAAGAATATATTGTTACCGTTATATATATGTACATGCTATCTAGCCTATGCAGAGTAAGTAATTAGGTAATTATAACAAAGAATCTTCTTCTCCTTGTGTGTTTCTTATCTTCATTATTTAGTATAAAACAAAGTCACTTGATCGTGTACCTCCCACCGGGACCTAAAAATGGAGTCCGTAGAGAGTGTTATCGTAAACATGTCAAGGCTCATGAGAATAGACTTTAGCATTAAGTAAACATGTGGGCTTACCAGCTACCTCATAACACAGAGCTAGCGAGAAGACTGCAGAGAACAAAACTTTTAGTGTAGTGTTAGTTAAAAGTTCATTAAGTGATGTATTTACTAAAATCACGTGCACTAAGTGACTTCCCCTTAAGAGACTAAGATAGTATCAGTGAACATTTTCTTAGAAATAATTAGTATGGATAATATGTGCCCGGTGTATGGCAATAGACTCACCGCCTATTCCACAGTAGGACGTAAACGTACTCGTAACTGGTGAATCGTGGGAGTACTACACTACTTTGCCTACCTCTTCCGGAATTACAGGCGTGATGACATGTTTATTTCTTTAAAAAGAAATAAAATTACGTAACATAAAAGTAAGTAGCTCCTCTTTGCTCGTCTCAATATTGTTTAATTCGTGGTTACAGTATTTTGAATAAAGCAGTTTTATTTTTATAAATATTCGACTTCTAATTTATCAGCAGATAGTATTTAGTCTAAACGAGCCTCTTCAATGTCGGCAATGTATTGACAACTCTGATGTTGTACAAATATAGGCGTCGGTGATAACTTACCATTAGTTGGTTCGTCTACTTTTTTGACAGGTAAATGTATACCTAACAATATAACATTTATCCTTACAAATAGTACATCAAATCGTGTATCGCAAGGAATTAATGAAGTGAATAACTGTGAAAAAAGTCAAATAGTTGACTGGCCTGTTGGTGCAGTGGTTAGTGAACCTCACTATTGCGCCGGGGGTCGTGGGTTCGGT
>DWDV01000578.1:0-16058 GCA_018245615.1 Mimoniades ocyalus
CAATATCGCTAAAAATGTCGCTTAAAACATATAGCCTTTCACCCCTCGATATGTATAATGAACCTAATTCAACTAACAAATACTTTACAGAATATTAATTCTCACACAATAATTTTTCTCTTCAGCAACTATTTACTATAATAAAGGTGTAAAACATTTATAATGAAAGAAACCAACATGTGTAATTTCCACGTTATATTCGTAATAAGCTAAACATTGATCAATAAATAAAAAGAATATTAATAAACTTACCAATCTAGTTTTTCGACACCTTTGTGGTCATTATGAAGCGTACGAAAATAGTTTCACCAGCAGGACAAATCCTTCAAATTGAGTACAGTCCTCTTGTGAACAATTTGTAATATAAATTTTATCGATTATATTTCACTAAACGCATGTTATATTAATACAAAAACACAACACATCTCACACTGTTCGGATGATTCAATGTAATCTAGAAGTTTCTTTTGGGGTTCAATTGGAAGACTAATAATTCATAGCATTACTTTACTTAGAATATCAAGTTAATCTTGGATTCGTTTCTATAGACATATGTAACGTAATCTTTCGGCCTTGACAAAGTTTAGCAAAAAAAGGAAAACTTCTCATTTTCTTTGCTTCTAATACTGACGACGATTTTCACGTAACTGGCTGCAACTTTTATAAATCTTGATTCTCCATTCGTACAACTTCTTCATACGGGGTTATACTCTTTTTAGCCTAAGGCTTTTAAAATCCACCGTATTCCATTCAAATCGCGCGGGAGAATTTATTTCCGGGAGCATTTTAACGGTCGTCTTGCAACTGATCACCAAAAAGGGCACCAGCCAACGTAACACTGGCAAAGATTCTCGTTGTTCGTCGCAATCTTTATCAACAGGTCCACTTGCTTCGGGACACTAACGACCGCTTCTATCTGGGGGAAGTCCCGTCCGGTCAACTTGTCACGAATTCGGTTTAAAATCGCGAGCGCACGCTTGTTCAGGTTCGCCTCGGGTGGGATTTCTAGAGATTCGTAATGGAGGTGATTACGACTTCGGCTAGGTAAGGAATATGGTGAATCCATGTCTGATGAGAAGGTGGACTCGGTGATTGAGTGCTTCTCGTTGTCGATGAGCCGCCAGTTCAACAGTGGGTCGTAAACGAACGCCTCGAGCACCGCCATCACGCTGTCCCGATGTTTGTGCAGCACTTGCATCACAGATTCGCAAGTAAACCTGTAGGCTCCTTCGATACCCGTCACCTAAAACGAAATCCCCTCTTCTCCTTTATCAACCTTTAACAATAGAAACTGAACAGTTTTCATTCTCAGTTGAAGTACTTTATATTTTACGTGTTGACTAGATTTTGCCCGCGGCCTTGTGCGACCATAAGTCGATATGAAAATTTCCAATAAATCGTATTTTTTTTTGGTTAACCGAGAGCGTAAATCTAAAATTTCCCTTGGCTAACTTACAAACATAAAAATATATATTAATATAATAAAGCTGAATCTATCTGCCATTTCTTTTACATTATACGCGAGTGAAACTGAGCAACTGTACCACTTATATAGTTTACAATTTACATTCGCACTGAACCCACTAATCATAGACGTTTCCAGAACTGTTCCTAATAGATAATATATGAGTTCGCAATAATACATACAATGTGAATTTATTCAGATTGTACTGAGGATAAATTTAATCTATTTACAAATACATTTTCATAAATATGTAGCGATAGTCTATCAGAATTTTAATCTGCCTTCTGCAGATAATTTAAAACTTTAATCAACATCGCCTTATATACATTGAATACATACATTTAATGCAATACAAAAGACGGTAGAAAGACCACCTCTTACCTCCATAGCATTGATGAGCATCCGAGTCAATCTGAACGGGATCTTCTCGGGGAAGCGTTCCCGCTTCTGGGTCACCTCGAAGCAGTCGCCGAAGTCGATGTGCAGGACTTTCCCCGTGACCCTGTGCAGCATGATGTTGGAGGGGTGGCGGTCGCCCAGGCCGAGGATGTAGCCCACCATGCTCATGACGGCCAGCGAGCGCGTGTAGTTGGTGCGCCGCTCGAACCACACTTCGGACGATGGACTCTTCAGCCAGAGTAGTTTAGCGAGGTCGTCGCCAGCCGTGTGCTCAAGAGCGTGTTCGAAAACTTCAACCTATTGAAAAAAATTTTTTAGTTTGCAACTAAAACTTTCCGAGTCATATCTCTGAAGATGGTCTGAATCTGGGCCGAAACACGTGGTCGAAGTAATGCGACCATACTTCGTGCAACAAAGTGCGGAACTTTATAAAATAACTTTAGCATAAAGATTAACTTAACCAATCGTAATACTTATTTTTTTATAGATTTAATCGTTTCTACTGTTAATGTCCAAAGGGCATCCCCCTCTCTGTCCTCTGCTGAGATTGCTTGTCGGGGTCTATTTTTTCCAATATCTATAACTTGTAATTGTTTAAGACAAGAGTGAATAGGCTTTTTCTCTAGGCAAACAGGCATCTCGCTGACCACCATGTAAAATATAGTCCAAAGGCGAGCTTATGGCTATTAAAAAGAATTTTTATTTTCAAATTCAATAAAACTGCACAAAAAGCAGAGTTATTTAAATTTTGTGTGGGTTCACGTCGCAGCTACTAAAATTAATATCCTCGGATCTTACCTTTTGTATGAGCATCAGCTTATCCAAATCGGAGGCCATTCGTTGCATAATCCTGTGCTCGATGTTGAGTAGAATCTTCCGTTTGTCCCTGTAGTCCTTTATGAGCGAATGCAGCGTGTCGCAGTGCGGCACCCACTCTATGAGGCCCGAGTTGGTGGACAGCGGGATGACGGCGTAGCGCTGGATGGCCAGGTCGCGCCGGAACGTGTCGGGGTCGGCCTGCAGCAGCGTGTTGACGAGGCCGAACAGCTGCATCACGCGCTCGTCCTGGCGCAGGTCCTCGTGGCCCTTCAGCAGGAACATGTAGTCTTTGCCGTTGGAGCCGCGGATGCAGAGGCGACGCGGCCGCTGTTTCGACGAAATCACCTGGAAACGACGGCAACTGAGCATTGTCACAATTTAAAGACACTTTTAAAGTAACTGAAGAACAGCAATATGCACATCGCAGGGTTGTTAAGCAGAGTTCTTACTTAATAATATTAACCATATAGTATATATACCTAAGGGTAACGAAGACAGCTGAAAACATTTTTAAGTACTGCAACAATATTTTACAATAATCCAGACTTCCTGTGAAGTCGAATAGGAAGCTATGTGAGATCCTTGCCAATTAGATATAAGTTACAATTTCTTAGAAGAGAACTTAAACCTCTAAACAAATTACAGGCGTTTAAGCTCATTTAGGAACTTGTCATAAGTGTCCAGATATGCAAAAAGCACGGCAGGTCTGTAAGGATAGAGTCATCTGACACTCCGTGCTCTGTACCTACCCTGTAAGGGACCTGGCGTGAGGCTATGTATGTGTACAAATTTTTGTAAAAGGGATGAAACTCACCCGCAGACTACTCTGAATGTGCGCGATCCGTATCAGGTCCTGATCGGGCACGTAGGAGCCGGGCACTGCCAGCTCCAGGTCGCGGCAGTTGAGCAGCCGCGGGCTCACGTACTGTAGCTCCAGCGACGTCAGCTGGTGCAGCTGCCGGCTGATCCGCCGGAACACGTGGTAGTACAGGTCCCAGGCCTGGTTCAGGTCGCGGACCTGACCTGACTCCTGTAATGAAGGCATTTGGCTTTCTGTAGTATTGTCTCGTAGTGTGTTTGTGTTAATTTTTCGGTTCGGTTTTTGGTTGTGTAATATTTTGTGCTAGGTAAGAAAAGCTAACATTCAAAATATCTAGCATGTAGGAGTCGATCTGTAGAACAAGTATACTGAATCTCCATAAGTCACAGATTACAGCTGCAGATCTAAAAGTCTTCATAATCCTGGTACCTTTATTTTTAATCAATCGACTCGGTCGTGCCAATAGCACGCAATATTGATTTTTACCGCTTTTAATCGTAAACATCGATAAACATGAAATTAAAGACACTGAAGACATTTTAATTATTTGTAAGTGTTTACGCTGTATAGTGGACACGTTTGTTGGTAATTAAACCCTTTTTTATCGTTCTACTTTTGGACATGGGTCTTCTTTCTGAATAAAACGGTTAAGGTCATATTCTGCTGTTTACAGGCAACATTTTTTTTGGCGAACTCTAGGGTGTGGGTCGCGATGTTTTCCTTCATCGTTATAGCAAGTGACACATAATCTTAATAATTAAAGAAAATTTCATGTTACAAGATAATTCATCATCATCATCATCAGCTTGTAGCAGTCCACAGCTGGACATAGGCCACACATAATCCCCCCGCTGGGCATGAAGGTTGGGTATCGCAGATCAAACATAATTACCTTATATCTATTACACCATTCTTGAGCTTCGTTCAGATCCCTTCCATAAGCAGTGTTGAAAGAAACCTCCTTTAGGGTCGTTGGTCCTCGCTCCAGCATAGCATGTAGAGGCTCTAGGGACTTCAGCATAGCCTTCTCGTCATGTTCGCTGAAGTACAATCTAGACGCTTCCTCCAAAGCCTCGTGCCATTGTTCGTGCCAGAGTATTGCAACTCTGATTAGCTCCTCGGATATCATAGCAGCCTGGTTCACTAGATTGCTGGAATGCGTACACATCGATTTAAGAATTTGATTTGCCGCATTCTTACGATCCACAAAAGAGGATTTGGAAGCGACAGTCAGAGGATACACTAGAGCTTGCGGATGGGACTTTCCAATGTCGATTAGTAAGGAATGAATCAAGTTGCCAACTAAGGGTCTTGGCGTGTCAATTCTGGCTATTAGTTGCGGTATAACTTGAAGCCACACATTGATTTCAATCGTCCTTATCCCTTCCACGAGCGCCTCGTGGACTGCCGGATGGTGGCCGTAGTCGAACCACAGCGTCAATAATCGCAACGTATCTTGGAGAGAGCTGCCATGAGACAAGTTGATCGATTTGAAGAATCCTTCCACAGCCGGTACAGTGTACTGTTGGATGTAGTCCGGCGCTAATTTCGTTTCGCCATTACTCGACGATCCAGCACCATCCGTTTCTTGGTGCTTGTAAAAGAGAACCGTTTCAAAGTTCATATAGGCCCAAGCGTGCCAAGCTTTGTACCAGTCGGACGAGCGTTTGGTGGCCTTCAAATAATTATGAAGGATTTCTGGTATCGAGAGGTTGTTAATACCTAATAGAGCTTCGCACCACGCCCCTAATTTCAGATGGCAGCGCGCCAGCAGTCGGCAGTGCTCTGCGTCGCCCGTCTCTACCTCGTTCACGTAACGTTGTAACTGGTCGTACGCCAACTGTCTGTCGCCCGCCACCCACAAATGTTTGGCATACGCTAGCGTTAACCTGGGCTCATGCACCGGGAGAGGCAAGTCTTTGTTCTTACTCGGGTCCGTGCCTAACAACATAACTAAAGTTCTATGTGCCTGGCGAGGCGCCCCGCTCTTTCTGCAGAGCGACGCAAATTTAAGCCACGTTGCCATGTCCTCCTGAGGTGTCAACACTAGACTGCGCACTTGGAGGATCCTGCGCCAGTCTTCGACCAATCTTTGGCCGCCTTGGAGCCGCGTCCACCAAGCCTGGCGTATGGATTCTCTCCTCTCTGTGACTAGCTTGTATGTCACCACCTCTTCCAATTCCGCGAGAAGCTGGGCATTGACCAGCGCCCCGTATGCTCTCTGATAACTTTCCCCCGCGACTGCTGTAAGTTCAGAATCTAATATTGATCGCGCTTGATCGATGTGCAGTTTAGAAGAATTATAATCACTTTTGTGTATGTTTAAAACGGCTCTGTAGAATGCACCGTCCTGAGTATTATCCGGAAGAAAGTTTACATAATTAGCCATTGACTCCCATTCGTTTAGACCCCAAGCGGCGGCGGCTGCCAGCCTCGCGGATTTGAACTTGTCATCGTCGCTCATATTAGTCCAGCGCTTAGAAACCGTGGTGTACAACGTTGACCATTCGCCCAATGCTTCGAAGCATCGAAGTGCTCCGAGATACGCCTCTGCATCGTCTGAGTCTAGAGACAATTTTTCTTCATATAGATTTAGGGCTTTTTCCCAACTATGGAGTTTCTCGTACCACCTAATTTGCACTTTAAGATTCGCATCTTTCGCTTCCCGTTGCGCCATAACCCTTTCCAGCAATCCTTCAGCTGCCTCTTTCTGTTGCAATTTATTATTTATATGTATTAAAGCTTCTACAACCTGAGAAGTAGCGCCGCTACGGAATTCTTCTTCCTGAAAATTTGTGTAAACAATTGTTTATTACTAATGAGTTTTACTCTGTATATTATCTTAACGTGGCATATACAACTACAACAACCTTATAGTGCAGTGCTTTAGCGTACGCCCTGCAATGCATGGCTCGTTCGCCGAGCAGATGGGTGGATATTGGCAGAGGGCCGCCCTCGCAGTGTTCCAGGAACTCTGCTAAGTTGAGAACGGTGTGCGCCAGCTCGGGCGCGTCCGGCGCCGTGAGCGCCTGCTCCAGCGCGCTGGCGAGCTCCGCGTGCGACGAGTTGTCCAGCTCCGTCCAGCACGACACGAACGCCGCGTTGAACAAGTCGCGCAGCAGCTGAGAGTAATTGTGGGCGAGGGCGAGGCACGCTCTGAGAAACGATTATATAAAATAATCACGCGTATGTCAGACTCAATAAACGCTTCGCGTATGTCAGACTCAATAAACGCTTAAGTTAGCTACATATCTACTGTAGTATTGAACTATTCAAATTATATAACCAATATAAAGTTGAAAACTTGCGTTTTACTTTTCCGAGCAAATGCAGATCAGTGTAATGCATTGTTAAACGTAGGGTTAAACTTCTGATAGTCCCAAATCAAAGAATCGTTAACAAATACTTAAAATATTTTTATATGAGATCGTTAATAAGAAACCCATAGAACTTTATAAATTTAATATTTGTGGATTACTTCGAAACTGTACCTTAAAGCGGGACTGTGAGACTCCGCGAGTAAGCCTATGCTGAAACGTCGCAGCCATTCGAGCCAATCGTCTTTGGACACGCGGCTGCTCACCGTCCACGCCACCTTTAGGCTGTTAGCGTTTACGTACAACTTGCGAATTGACTGTGACGTATCGCAGACTATTATACGAGCCTGAAATAAGAATAATTTCACAATTTCAGTCTATTGAAATTGCACAGTCTACTTAAAGAAAACTTCAATTACCTCCTGATTGTTGTTCCCCGGTTTACGCCTGGAGCTTTGCAAAAATTCATCGACGGCCAGATTTGGGGACGATTGCAATTTTGATAGAAGAAACTCGTAATTTTGATGCTGGATTCTGTGTTTTACGACAACCTTTTGTACTAACGGAATGAAGTCCATATATTTGCGGCCGAGTTGAACTATCAACGCGCATAATGTGTCCATAGCGGTGGCGCGCAAAGCAAAACAGGAATCCAAACTTCTTACGAGTGGATGGATTATTCTAGATACTAATTCGCTGTAGTTCAACGAATCGGACAGATAATCGACAGTCTCCATGGCCACCTTGGCTACTGGAGTGGGACAATCTGTAGTATCGAACAGCTTGACAATAGATGGTATCACTAAATGCATGTAATCATCTAAATTATCTTCGAACTTTTGTAAAGCATATAGCAGTTTTTCGGTAACAACTCGGTCCTTACTCGTGTCATGCGCCAGAACACGTAGAATCTGCGGCATGAGTTGTGGCAAATAAACCTTGAACTCTGAACCCAGGGCGATCGCGATGTGTTCGACTAACAGAATTAGTGTGGGCTGCAACGGACTATTTGGAGTCCAAAACTCCTTGATAATATCAAATATTTTGTCCAAATAGTTACGAATATGTTGCTTGACGATAGCAATTAATTTTGCTAGTTGAGTGAAAAGGAACTCTCGGAAGCTGTTATTGTCTGTGTAGCGCGCAACGTAAAGAAGACTCGGCGTAACCCTCGAGATATATGGCACACATTTGATGCCCAGCGATTGGAAAATAAACGTTACAGCTTGCACTACACTGGTGTGATGCTGCTGAAGTGTCGGGTCCCGCAGGATACGCATGAGCGTCGATATAACGATCGCTGGATAATACTCTTCTAGCACAGGCGACGACATGTTTACTAACATTTCACTCGTGGTCATATCAAAGTTATTGTCTTCCGCCTTGCTGTCCGCCACTGGCACCAAACTAGAATCTGGTTGACCATCTATTAGACCTCTCGTCAATTTATGTTTATAGGGATCAAGGGCTCCCAAAAGTCCCAAAACGCGAATAGTTTCACGTCTATCTTTGGGCAATTGCTCAGTTTTTAGGAAATTTAATAAAACATCCATGAGATTTGGATATTCAGTGTAAGGTGCGACCACATATCCCGTAGCGCTAATGAGCTGCCCAAAAGCCCACAAAGCGATACTTCTTTTCTCTGTGGCGCTAGCGTCAGACAATAATTCTAATAGAATACTTAACAGCTCTGGCAAGCATTTCTTTAGTCCAGTGTTATCACCATGGACATCGGCTAAATCTCCCACAGCTTTGAGAACACTGATCACAACACCAGGATTTAAATCTGACTCTTTGAGCTTTGGCACTAGAACATTCAGAATTGTTTCCATATACGGCCGTATGAGTTTTGGAGCATGCAAAATAAGATTATCCAACATTCTCGCAGCCTGTTCTTTGTTTCGACTCATTCCGGAATGTTCTAATTCGGTTAGGAATTGTATGAGAGTCTTTCTTAATCCTGGCATTACATACGCAGGGTTAACTGTACTCAACCTGCCAATAGTACAGATAGCTAGCTCTCGTATCGCCATTTGTTCGTCATTCATAGCAATAAACAGGAAGCTTAGGTTTTCGATCTGGGCCAGGTGAGTATCAAAAATATCTGTTAGCGATTTTAACACCCAATATCTCACTTCGTAATCGGGATCAGTTACCGACACGATTAACATCTTCCCAATAACCTCGGCTGTGAGCATTGTTAATGTCCTGGAAGTATTCATAGTCCGAGCTGTCGCGTCAGACAATAGTTTAGCCGCTGTTTTCACTGCCTCTAGCCTAACTTCTTGCTGATCGCTCTGCAGGAAAAGATCAGCGCAACGTCGAACAAAAGTAAGCAGACTATGCTGGCCTTCAAACTTGAATGTCCCAAGAGTCCTTAATGCCAGCACAACATTCGTGCTATCCTGGGGTTCAATAACTAAACTCATGCTTGTCATTTGTTGTTCCAAACTCCTAGGAACTCCTGGATGCAGAAACGGCTTATTTCGTAAAACCAATGACAACATATTTAATAAGCCTTCAGAAATTTCCCCTTTTAGAGAAGGCAAATGTTTACTTAGTTCTTTTAAACAGACTGTTAAGGATGGACTTAAGCCAGTAGAAAACATTGCATCTAACAACTCTTTAATATCGTTAACTACGAGATCTCCAACTGCACATCCTAAGAGTGTTATGCAAGAAAAAATAGATGGATCGACCCAGGCTCTTTTTTTTGTTAAAGTATCCCTGACAGGCAATGTCTGTTTGATGACATCCATTATTCGAGGAATGTAATGTTTAATATCGCCCTCGAGAGCAGCAGCCATGAGGCCAAGTGTGGTGAAGGCCATGTTTTTGTCTTTCTCCCTACTCCTAATTGAAGACAGCAAGTAGTTCATAGTAGAACTGAGATACTTCTTCATAAATAATTCTTTATTGAATGCAGCAAGCCTAGGATGTATAATGAGGAGAACTTGAAGCACTCCTTGTGTTTTCAAAAGACGTTGTGCCATGACATCTGAAACATAAAAATATTTTAAATAATGTACAACTTTTTTTATAATTTCCAGTGAGATCTGATCATAACTCTTAAGCTTCACCTTGGAAAATTCTTTCGATCTTCTCATTGAGAAGGTTTTTGCAAACCTCCGATTCATAAATTGATACAGGATATTGTACATTTTCAGTTTTGAATCCATCACATAGGTAGCCTCTTTTAACTGAAGGGCTATGTAGTTTGGAACTGATAAAAATTATATCATCAGATACCATTATATCTTTCTGTGTGTCTAATGCATACATCAAAGTATTGTACTTAGTTTCCCAAACTGCATTTGAACATCGCAAAAGTTCATTTAGTATAAGTAGACCACCATGTACTCTGTCTTCTTTAGTTATGCCTTTTTCTCTTATAGGAATGTCCTCAAATGACAACATAGCTTCTTCATAACATTGCATATACCATTGTGGCTTAGAAGTAGATTGTTTAGCTGTTTCTCTTTGTGCAGTGACCACCAAACCTGCCCTCAAGGCTTTAGCTGCAGCTTCTCTGATTTGTTGCTTGGGATCTTTCAATGCAACAAGAATATGGTCAAAAAATCCTGAAACTTGTTGATAAAAATATGTAGGCATTGCTATTGCTAGTTCTTTTAATAACAAGACAGCTGAATGTCGTCTCCCCTCATTCCTTTCTTCAGACAACCATTCAAAGGCTCTCTTTACTTCAAACTCTACATACTCTGCCCTTTTGACCCCAGACACTGTAGCGAGGCGCCCAACGGTCTTAGCCGCTAATTCCATCACACCAACATCAGAGGATGGCAGAAGATTCCGGAGATAATTAGCGAATCGAGTTATCCTTGTTTTTGTTGTATCACAGTCACCCCCAATTAGGCAAACTAAAAAATACAACACAGTAAGCACATTGGTATTAAAAAATAATGGTTTCTTCAAATCTTTAACCTCATTCCATTCAATGCAAAAAAGGGATTCTGTGCTTTTGTAACTAGAGCAGAAACAAACAATTTTATTTTCATTTATTTTGACAATATACTCATCACCTTTTCAATGGTGGGACTTGTAACATAACTGGTGAATAGTGAAAGTGTACTACACTCCTCTACCTACCACTTCAGGGAAACACAGTTATGATGTTTACTGATATTCAGTTTTACTGTGTGTCATTATTGCTAGTAGACGGCATTACATCATGTTAACACTTTATACTTATAATCCAAATTTTCATCAAAATTCCATTTTCGAGAGCAATATGACAAAAATTAAATAATATGATTCTTTGTACTACACACCTACCTCTGGGGATACAGGTATGTTGCATTTTTTAATACAGATGTAAATGTATCGAAATAAATTATAGAAATATAAATGATAGAAACTCGTTTACTGTTAAAATATTTTATGAATGTAATTGACATATACATACCGATAGCGAGCACGCCGCCTTTTTTCTCATGGACGTCATTGCTAGATACCATTTCAAATATTTGATGGTTGAACTCATCTAAAAACTGGGTGAGCTCCTCCTGAGGGACCTCTCGGAGTTCAGTCTTTGAATAATGATACAGTTCGCGGGCCGTGCGGGTCTGCACATCTACGTTACGGGACTTCAGTCCCGCAACAAACGAGCCTACCAGATTCGACATTTTCAACAATTTATATCATAGGTAACCTAATTAAATCCATAGTTATTATCATTATAGTACATGAACCTCAAAATAATACACATAGGCTGGTTACTCTTTTGATTTATTATAAATCAGAAAGAAAATAAATAAACACTCGCGTTAAGAACTGACAGATCTGAATTTATAATTATAATCAAATCAAATGTCATTTTATGTCGTGACATATACAGATAGCATGCACATGATGAAGTAAGATTATTGTCGGAGGATTAAGAAATTTAAATCTGAAATATTGACGGGCATATTTTGTGCAAGGATTTTAAAATATATGTTTACATTTTAAACTATGCAAACATGTAGAATAATCTTTATTAATATGCAAAGTATAAGAAATAGGATGCATGACATTTATTCCATGTCCTCCATTATAAAATAAACTGGCAATGTCTATGCGTACATGGCCGATATTTCATTCATTTGAAGCTTCCTTTTCTTTCTCTGTCGCATAGATATCTATGTACGGGCGGTCGTCGTTGAAGATATCAGTATAAATTATTAAATGAAGGTGCTATAAGTGTTTATTTTATGAAAAAGCTGTAGGTTATAAATTATTAAATAATGATCTTACTGGAGATCAATAATAGAATTATAGAAGAAACTCTTACAGTTAAATATAAAAATGCACTGGCGCGGTGAGTACGTTACGCTTAGAAAGTTTACCTGTTTTTCTGTTCGTTGCGCGATTAGCGCTACTAGAGCGCATTACGTTACGTTCACGTTTTTTACTCATATCGTAGTGCCGGCGGATTTTGTTATCGGCATAAAAATTTGCCCTAACCCCATTTTCGGGTGCAACATGACAAGTGTCAAATAATATAAATCTTCGGGGTGGGCCCACACGTAGACCGTCGATTGTTGGGATCAGATACTATAAACAGTATGAAACTACACTCAATTATACTTTCCCTTACGCTCTAGGAGCTCAAGGTGACATAGTGTATGTCAGCATGGATGAGTCATATGGGTTGTTTGTGTGTACTAGCGCTGCGGAAACGTCTCGTTCACTGTTTTTGGATACCGTCGGCAGCTAACACTCTATTGGACATGTGATATATACGTATGAGACACCCATCAATAAGTAGGAGGTCAGATAGTACTGTTTCATATTGCAGGATATGACTAATGATGCTGATACACTAACTTGATGGGGCAATGGCATTTGTATTTAATCATAATGTGCATTCAAATGCATTGCTAAAAATATATATAGTTACTTGTATTTTTTTATTACTTTCATAATAAGTAATCAAACATAATATAACATTGAGGAATGGAAACATTAAGAAAAGATATCTCTTAATACCTTGGCAGTAATTTTTTTTAAATACATGTTTTCTTAGAAATATACAGATATGTATATAAAATTGACTCTATCACTGTTTCTTTCACTGCAGCTATGAGAATTAAGTGTTTTCTTGAAATTCATGTAAAGAAAACTTTTTTCAGCCTAAAGCCTGAGTCCATAGATGTGACAGTTGCAGATTTTGACGGAGTTCTCTTTCATATATCCAATGTCAATGGAGACAAAACCAAAGTTAGGGTAAGTAAAAACAGCAAGGAGTTTGTGTAATAAATGTTATTAGTAAAACAATAATATAAGATGTATGTCACAATATAAATGTACATTTATAAACAAAAAACATCTAAGTATAGGTTTGTACTAAGTCTAGCAATTGGTTCATCCCATATTATAAGGGATATATAATAGTGACTGGTGAAAAGTGGGAGTATTAAGTGTAGGCAACAGAATGCCTCTGCCTACTCTTTGGAAGAAATACAGGTGTGATTTTATGTCGTAAAAAATTGAATAGGTTAATGATTTCATTTAATATTCACATTAATCTTACATTTTCACACTCAATAAGATGTGTCAACATTATTGTGAACAGATGATCTCATACTTATTGGAATGTCATAGAGTTCAGATGCGAGCCATCACCTAAAATAATATAAATTATTTATAGAAAATCACCTTCCTATTACTACACATAAGTTAATGTAAAATTAATAACAAATTACAATATAAGAATTGTTATGCTGTATTTCCTGAATATATTCTGCTCTTCATTGGCACTGACATTTTATCATTCCAACATATTATATGTCTCACCGTTCAGAATGGGTCAAGGTCGTAGTCTTTCTGTAGTAGTCGTCTGCAATATTCTTACCCTGTGTATAACATTTAAATAATTTATGATTTGTAACAAGGTTAGATATTAAATTGGCATTGGTATCATTTCAGGTTAGTATATCGTTGAAGTTTTATAAGCAGTTAGAAGAACATGGGGCAGATGAACTGCTTAAAAGGGTCTATGGCTCACTCTTGACAGAAACTGAAACCGGTAAGATCTAATGAAATATTATTGAATTATTTTGATGAAATCAAGTATTATTTTAATGAAGTATTATTTCATGACTTTGAACATAGGACTCCCTTAAGGAATTTTTGCCCATAATCCTCATGCTGGACATGCAGGTTGGCGATGACTGATAGTTTTATTGCTATTAAAACATGTTCTCGTAAGTGCTGAATTGAATGAACACAGTGTAAAATTGTTCAGGGTATACAATATATTACAAAATCGTCAATTATTTTATTCCTTGCTTGGTATCAGAGTGACACTGGCACATAAATGTTAATAATAATAATAACATATTTGGGAGGAGAAATACTACATCCCCGATCCCATGTCAGGATACCAGGGAGTCATAAGAGGCACTCATACCTGGTGCTGATTGCAATATAACACAGAGTATCTATGTGTGTTTAAATGCTTCAGCTGCCTATGGGCATCACCGTTGGTGGTGTGAGAGGCCGTGATCTGTGCTCCTCAACCTCCATGTCCATGGTAGTGATTATAGCAGTAGATGTAGGCAAGCTGATGATGATGATATAAATGTTTAGCAAATAGGTGAAGTGTTTAAATTTTAATGTTCTACTACATTGCAGAAGTAACACTGTATGTGTGAGTGTGAAGTTGCTCAAGCATAAATTTCACAGTCCATAAACTATATGAGCCAGTGAATTATCAAATGGTTGATACATAATTTAAAACAATCAACATTTTCACAAAATTCATGCTGCAATCATTCTTTAGTTTTGTATGTTATCAACATGTTTATATTGAGTATATTATATACATTTCAATGTTGGAAATAGAACTTGTCCGTGCCATGACAGACCTTGCATAACAATAAATAATAACATTAATAAAATGTGTTGCTGTTTATAATTATTCATTATATTGACTAATTAAGCTATGAAATACAGTTTGATAAGTATAATGGATTTATAAACAGGATATTTCTGGTTAATATACATATATTCAGAATATGCTGATACTAAAACTGTTTTTCCTATGTGTATCTACACTCATGTGTCGTGAGCGCATTCAAACAGTGTCAATAATAATTATTTTACACCTTTTACATCTCTGTATTTGTAACAAAAGAAATATAATGTGTTAAAATGTTGTTACATTCAACACAAACTTATCACACTCATTTGTGATAAGATTAAATTCAGGTCCTCTTTTACGACTTTTCTGATAAGACACCCACACACATATTTGGCTGTAAATATAGTGATTATGGGAGTTATTTATGTCACTATACAAAATCATTTAACGGCAATTGTGTCATACTGAACAGGAAAGGTTACTAATATGTTGTGTCCTCAATCTCTTTATGATTTACAAGTTATCCTAAAATGGTTGAATGCGACATATTTGTTTTCCTTTAGTTAGTACAGGTCCCATACAATAATATTAGGGACTTGCGAGTGTACAGATGCCTATAAAGCAGATGGTTCTTGTGTTACCTTTGCCCACTAACTTTTTTTTAACATGGCAAACAGGTAGACATGCCACTTGATTATAAGTGGTCACCGTTTGGACATTTGCAACACCCAAGCAGTGGCCAATGTGTTGCAGGAGAGCTTTCTTTGTGTGTTCAATTAAGAGCATTCTCATGTTAAGATAATTTATTTCTTTAATTGGAACTATTTATTTAATGCAAATATTAATGGTATTGTGTATTTATGCATGGAGGAAGATCTCTCAGGGGAGGGTCTATGTGTAGTAGTGGATTTAGACAGCTAGATGATGAAAATGATGATTGGCTATTTAAATATTTTTTTCAATATTAACTATTTATAGACAGCAAGTAATAAATTTTTTTTCTGTTTTAATCCAGGGTACAATGTATCAGTGCTGCTGGATATGGAGAATATCCCGGAGGACTGGGAGTCCTTAGTGAAGAAGGTGGGCCTTTTGAAGCGGAATTGCTTTGCGTCCGTATTTGAGCGCTACTTCCGATTGCAAGAGGACGGCGATGTCAGTCACAAGCGAGCAGTCATCAACTATCGACAAGACGAGACACTGTTAGTTCATCAGTATATTAATTTTTTTTTAAACTTCAACAATGTTCTACTATTAGACATTTGACTGGGAAAAACGTTGAATAACTGTAATGATGCGCGTGAATGTCGCTAACAGACTGCATTTATTTTCACACTGATTTATATTTTTAAAAGTTGACATTGTACCATAAAT
>DWDV01000579.1:0-16050 GCA_018245615.1 Mimoniades ocyalus
CCGGTGAAACGTGGGAGTGTTCTGCATTCCTCTGCCTACCTCTTCGGGGATTACAGGCGTGAAGTTACGTTACGTCTTGTATTTTTTAAATGTGTAACACCATTGGTATCAATTTTACCTATTGTCCGCATTTCGGAAAAGATTATACTCGTACCAACTCAACTTAAATTAATTGAAAATCCGGTTTGATCCGGTTACAATTTCAACATGTCCACTTAATTTAAAAACTTTAAGTTCGTAAACAAATAACTCGTTTATGTAAACGAGGTAACTGACCTTCAATAATTCTTAATCATGTAATACCTACTTGTAACATACGTTAATTGTTCACTGACCACCGCGAATCAACTGAATCACCTGTACAACTACATGTTCATTTGATAGGTACAAGAGGCGTAATGTAATAATAATACGCCTTTAAAGTGGAATAATAAACAGTGGAAAGATAAGAGGGTCGGGATATAAATACCTCCAAAGGAAAATAAAATTTAAGTTATCTATTACCTACTCTACTAACATACGTGTTAATTCAAATGTTTCAATCAGAATACATTGCGTTGCGGTACGGAATAAAATCAGCATACTAACACTACAGTATTTCACTAACTGCCTAGATGGAACGGACGAGCCATTCAATAAATTTTCTCAATATATCTCCCACGCTGCGTCTCGTCCTCTCGCTAATACGGCCCATTATTAGGTACTATCCAGTTTTATCACATAGCATAATATCCACATATACGCACTCCATGCATGAGAAATAAGAAGTCTGAACGCGGGCGGTCATGGAACTCGCCTAGTTGGCATTCATCGGCCAAACTAGTGCCAAATAAACTATCACAATGAGAATTCTATGGAATTACTGAACTGTTTCATCGCGGTTCAAGCAACCGCCTTCGATGAGTGATTGGCGAATTAAAAATATGACTCCTTCGTATATGTTATTGTAAGCAATTTCACTCAATAAGGAAGGTCTAGCAATTGGTTGAGACAGGTTGATTATTACGATGATTGCAATTTGAAAGAATATGAAAGAAAGAAATCGTTTAAAATATTTCATGGTGGTAATAAACTTAAATCGTCAAATTTGAGGAAGAGCTATTATCTTCCCTCATTTGCGTAACAAGCCCTGTAAAATGTTATATAGCCAGTTAATTCATGTTTTATCGCTCGATTCGTTACTCTGCGGCTATAGAACAGGTTCCTTACGGTGAAGTAAAGTCGGTCCCACACTGTCTGCCTTATGCGTTCTGTGTTACGTCATAAAAGGATGTTCGAGATATTTTGTATTTGTACGTTCTATTGCTATGCAAAATTTATAATTCAAAGCTAGGCTCGTGTTTATTATTTTCCTGTTGGGTGTTTGAAGGACGGAAATAAAATTGTGTTGAGTTGAATTTAGAATTATTGTGCATATACACGTACATATATGCTCAAGTAATTTATTTTGTAAAGGCTTATTGAATTGAACGATTGAATAGATGATTGAACTTATTGAACTCAATGATTATTAAACGTTGCCTCGTTGATCGCGTTGGTTCAAGCGCGATTGCCGATTTGGAAGTTCTGGGTTCGAATCCCGCGTCGGGCACTACTGGATTTTTCTAATTTAGATTTTCTAGTTGTGGCGCGGAGTCTGGAAATGTGCCCGGTTAATGGCAATAGGCTCACCAATTATTCCATAGTGGGACGTAAATTGAACTGGGGACGCGTGGGAGTGTTTTACACTCATCTGCTTACCTCTTCAAGGATTACAGGTGTGGTGTTACGCTTAGTGTGTAACAGTTTGCTAGTAACATTCCTCTATGTATTGATAAAATTACCATGTTAGTTGCTTAAGTCTTCGATTTATTTACGGCGTACGACTGCAACTGAACTGTCAAGGAGTGTTGGAAGTCGAAATGGGTCGCATTTAGACTGACTCATCGATTAATTCCGGGAATTTAATCGTCGTATTAATAAAACAACTTCGTATGTTTTAAATTTACCCTATATTTAAGTTGTACCTATATATAATCTACATGTATCTTAACTGGTGGGTGTACCTGAAATTTATTTCACAATTGCAGCTGAAATATATAGACACATATAATCAATACGTGCGGACATATTAATTACGATTTCTAGAAACATCGACGATGTATATTTAGATGTATGCGATTTATGTCGACATAATTAGTACACATTATTCTCTTTACTAATTTCTGTTTGTCACGCAATCGTGATACAACCGGGCTATGACTTTACTGTGAATACGTCTAAATTTTCAAAAAGACTTGCATTCAATTGCATCCACGAGTTTGATTGGGGTAGGCAGTATGCAAGGAGTACCAAACATCTTCTCGACCTACCTTACAATACTGCCGCGCTTCTTCTACATCACCCTCGTCGTACAAGCACGTTGAATTTAGCAACTAACAGTTCAAACTCTCCATTCAGTTAGTTGGCCTATTTGGTCAAATTATATGAGTCTTGCATTATTTTACTGAATCATTATACGTTGTGTGTTGAAAATTAATCGCTGTACCCTAATACGATTTTCAATGATATTGGTTCAAAAGTACACAACCGTTTCGCGGTGACGTGACTCATGATCACTTCACCTGTTAGGTTATTCACGTCTTGTGGTCTACAGATACGCATATAACGGTGTCACCTGACATTTTTGAATTTATATTGCATTTAAATATAGGTCATTGTAGTGAACAAACACGATTTGCTGAGAAATATACGATAATTATGTTAATATTGTTTGTTAAGTGCGCTAAGAACTACTTGCACAAATATTTGCAAGTGCAATAAATAAATATGTACTTACGTAACATTACAAGCTCGCTCGAGCTCTATGTTAGATTATTTCGTTTCAATGTAAATTTCGTTGTGAATATTTTATATTTACACCTGTATATTTATCATTATTATATTCAAATCGGCGTGCGATTAAAAAATCGATGTGAAATCATTCCGTTCAACTGTACTACTACAGTGTTCTAGATATACCCGTCTATTATTAAGTATACGTAGAATTTTTTTCATGTACTTGTATCGTCATAGATGTTTATGACGATAGGTTAAGATTTTTATCGTTCATTTTTTGAACACAAGTCTTTGAATGCGAAGGGCGAGGCTATATCTAATGTTGCCACGCTGGCCTAGACTGGTTGAGAGACTTAATACGCCTTAGGGATATACAACAACGTCTCTACATTTTACGATATATTTACGATACTTACATAACATCACACCTATAAACCCCGAAGAGGTAGGCAGAGGAGTGTAGTGCACTCCCACGTTTCACCACTTACGTTTACATCCCACTATGGAACCGTTGGTTAGTCTCTTGCTATAAACCGGACACATATCCAGAATCCGAGCTACTATAAGATTTTCTGAGTTAGAAAAAACCGATAGTGCTCGCGACCCGAGATTTGAATCTAGGATCTCTCAATCGACAATCGCACTTGCAGACTAACGATTTAAACTATTAAAGACCGATGGAACATAAGAGATATAATTTTATGTACATCGTATATGTATATAAAGGACATAGATTTAAACATTTCGGATATATGTATGTTGCAAATAAATACAATCGTTTAATTACTACAGCAAATAATTTTTTTCATGAATAAAGTCTTTAAAAACAGATGGCGGATCTCGTTAAAACAAATAAAGGTTTTTATAAATAAAACTTAAACGTATACCTATATCTCCAGTTACATGTAAATAGGCTATAATTTTTTTTAGTAAATTGAAATGAAAGTCCAATTAGGTAATGAAAATGTCGCGCTTTTTCAAACAAAATTTAAAATGGTATCTATTTTCTAAGCATCGTTAAAAAGATATTAAAAAGAAGTCTAATTAATTACTCTAAAATATATTTGAGGCTATCGTTCAAGAGGTGTAGACAACTAAATTATTATTATTATTTTTAACTAAACGACAAACTGCAACATCAGTACCTATAAAAAATATTGCAATACTAATAAATGTGGTATTGGATTTTAGACATGGAACACTAGGATACCGAAGCTAGACTATACTAATATTTAGTCATTGACTTAATGACGCGTTTAAATTTGACTTCTAATAAGTCTTTAATATTAAATAGCTTATAAAGCTTTAACGACACTGGGATAACCAAACTGTGGAACAATAAAGAGACTCATTTTTATAAACTTTAAGGACACTGAGTCCACTAGGGTAACCAAACTATGGAATATAACAAACAGTCCCATATATATTTCTCACGACGTGAACCGTGAGCGTGGTCAGTCTACTGTAATGAGTGACACACGGGACTATCCGCGCTGCGGGGGAGCGCACTCACATTTTTATCATTCTGGCACTCGTCTCTACCTGCGATCGTATTGAGCTCAGTAGTTGGGAGTATATGTGGTATGAGGTTCGATTTCAAACGAAACGATTCAATTTTTGAAAGCAAAAATAACCATAAAAAGGCTTTTAGTTTGGTTTTGACAGAGTCTAAACGATGCATATAATGGGCTAAGGTCAGTATTTTTGTCCTATTAGAAAAAATAATTTGTCTTATAGCAGATTTCTGAAAAAGTTACACTCTTCATTATATTTGTAATAAACTATTTTCTGTAATGATTCATGATGAAATATTATGATATGCGTTACTCTAATGTAAGTTTATATTGTCAATATTTTGTAATAAAACAGCTGAAGGTGAAGCTATCGAGGCAGACTGCGCCCGCGCAACGCTTGCGTCTCTTTTATTGCATTTCCATAAACACGGACCCTTTTTTCATCCCAAGAGCCGGGCACGAGAAAAAAATTCCACTTTTGTCAACGCCTTGATTGATATGGTAACCTTCCCTTGTTTTAGCAATAACCCAAAGTCTTTAGTTTGTTTTTTCTACTACGTCTCGTACATTTTTATTTGCCACGTCGAACAGGTTTGACATGTCACTAAATTTTGTAAGAAAAATTACAATTCCCAGGATTTTTATACCGGTGGCCGGGTAGCGGGAGGTGTTATAAATTTTCGATTTTTTTTTCACATTCAGTCACTGCGCATTGTTGGCAGTTGGATGTTTTTGTGTACGTACTTTTATAGATTGGCTCTACCTGTTCTAGGCGCCAGTGGCTGTGACATTTATGGTCAGGATGTTGGGATTGTATTAATGTCGATATTAATAACGAGGAAACAAGCCTAGTGGGAGGCCATAAATTCACGTGATGGAGTGTAAGGGCTCTGTTTTATTCTGTTGTCAAAATAGGGGCTGACATAATTCCATGGGAATGAACGATAATTAAATATTGATTTCTTATAATGCTGTGAAGAAAGCGGTAGCGTCGCTTAATAGAATGATGGGTTTTAAGGTTGCGTGGTGAATAATCGAGCCGGTTAAATGGCTGTGTTCGAAATGAGAGCGGTCGATTTCACGGCTAGCGGGGCGAATCGATTGCCCGCTGGTCCACGTCCTATACCGTAACATATGTATGTACACACGGTGCGCGCTTCCCTTTAATAACATTACGTCAATCCTTGACAAGCGAGAACTGACCTCCATTTCAATGTACATTCAGCTCGCCGACTTCCGAACCGGAGACTTATAACGTTCGTTTTGTTTCAACGTGTTTTAAATACTTCATTGAGAATTAAAAGATGATGAGACGAAAATCAACACTCCACTGGTTTTGAGCATGGCATGATATTAGCGAAGTAGACTTGGTAAGATTAATATGAAAATCGTCGGTTTCACATATTAGAAAAAAATTATAAAAAGTTTGAAAAGTATGGAAAATGGCGTCAAGCACATATTCCGTATAATATTGTTAGTGTCTTGTAATTAATCTGAATAATCGAAGCAACATGAACGATAAAATAATATATTATCAAACTTTTTCCAAAACTCATACTCACTTTTCAAAACATACGTATAACAGTTAAGTTAAAACTAGCAATGTACCGATATCGAAACATCGCATGGCATTGGACGAACAAAAAATTGTTTTGAAAGAAAAAACAAAACAAGTGCAATTCCGCAACAGAGAGTTGTAATGGTCCGTTGCTTAATAGCTTAATAAACAGTAGAGCAGCAGTTGGAAACGAAAGATCTTCATGTAACGCTAATCGTTTCGCGCGCAGTGTAATTTATCGGTAGCGGTAAGACTCGTCCTCTTTGATTTAAAGCCTCAAATTGCAAGCCTCGCATTTGCTGGCAATTCTCGAGCCCATTTCATGTAGAGCAATCGACATGTGATTTATTTTTTGTCGGCCCCTCGCACTTTTGATAACATGACATTTTTGCACCGACGTTTGTTTTTTATTTCGGTGTTTTGATATTGTAGGTAAGTAGGTAGGTGTGTTTTGTTAATTATAACTAACCCTAACCCGTTTTGCGTGTCAGTCACCACGGGTTCTGCCAAGAAGTTTTTGAGATTGATTCCCGACTGGCAAATACTCGAAAAATAATATCGAATATCTGATTTGGTTTGGTCTCACCCCTCAAGAAATGCAAAGTTTTGAGAAACTAAAGCGGGAAATATAAAACTAATGAAGTAATACCGTATATTAGGGATGCAACTCTAAGTACGGTATAATAGTGATCAGTTAATATTCATTTAGTTAAGTTACTTCATTGTGCTTAGCAACAAACGCTAATAATATTCCAAACTTCGCATATAAATCAATAGTGATTTGCTTTTCAAGCGGCACTTATAGGGAATGTTCTTGTTGGCTAGCTACTTTATTTTAAGTACTCCGATTGTTTTACGCTGTCCATTTTTACTTTAGTAATTAAAAGCATTAAGTAATCGTGTGAATGACACCAAGAACAGACGAACTACCGTATTACGTTATAAGCTACGCTAAGCTGCGGTCGGACTGACAGTCGGGTAAGTGCCCCAGCTACCGAACGTGACGCGTCGTAACTCTAAAAGTTGTTCTAATACATAACGCGACGCGTCCGAGTCTATTGACTTCCACTCGGCAATTAACATAGCAGGAAGCGCGGGCTGTTATTAGTCCGTCAACGCCAACTGTTCTACCAAAAAGCATTACACAAATCACGGTATGCGCTCACTACCAATATAATTAGGACCCCGATACTTTATAAATAAATACAAATAAATAAGAGACGCGGTGCGAGGTGGCAGGCCGCAATTTACTGGTGCGTTGCGCACTGCTCAAATTAGCGGGTTCCAGCGCGATGTCTCACTGACTAATGACGCGACTCCCGACAATGCCAACACCGTGTTATAAGCATATTTAATCAGCTCACCTTTAAATATTTAATATCGGCGCCATATGCCGCGGATTATAAGCGCGGATCGTTACAAGCCATTATGTATCCCAAGAATGTGCACCGGTGAATTTACCCTGAATTGCGAGTTTATTTGCTTACCGATGGTGCAGGTATATAAGTAGGAGTTAGTGATATTTGTTTATAATGTTCATTGGCGTCCACCGCCATGTCACTGATCCATGACCTAACGGTAGAGGAGTAAATCCCGGTGGCGACGCAGCCGGCGCCCACGCGCGCGCGAACACGCTGCCCGCTGCCGTAACTCACTTCCGTATCCTTGTTTCTAGCCAGTACATGGAAAATCAAGTCTACTTACCGAACAACGGCAAATTGAGGTTACGTCGATTATTTGGAAAATAAACTATTAGTCATTATTAGAAAAATTAATATAATTTTCGTTGTTGTAACCTATTGTCCATTTATATGGTATTTATATCGAAAGAGCTTTCTACATAGACTTTAATATTTATCTAACTGTGTAGTGTATTACCTTTCTGACACCTGAAAAGTGACTTAAATCTTAATAACACAATCTAAAACAAATAAATCGTATCCATTGGATACACAGCAATATAATGTATTTAGCGAATCCGTTCTAATACTCGTACATCCATATGAAAATTTAACGATGTCATGACACAAGAGCGAAGATACAAAAAAAATACAATGCGTTAATAAAACAAGCACATCTAGCTATAAATAAGCCGATGGTAAAACTTTTATAAGCGGTAAAACCGATTTCATATGGCCAGAACTGGTTGTGCGCCGAATATAAGGGTCGATGCACACAATACATTTGTATGTATCTCGCGATCGCCGCCGATCAGTCTCGTAATTGACGCAATTCGATATTATCCAGCGTGCAAGATCACACGTCGCGCGGCGATAGCCATAACAACTGGGACAATATTTCCTTGATATGTTTAATGGTGTATACATTTACATAATTATCAATAACGGTTAATATATGATTGTTTAATTCGCACTTAAGCATATTAACCGCTGGATTTGTTAAATTTACTTCGATTTTACATGTTTCACTTATTTACGTCAATATTACAGTTTAATGGCGTACGTTTAAACGCGTATATGCAATTGATATATGTTGCTTAGATGTTGTTTGAGATTTCTAGTGGATTATAGGTTTTGTGTGGCGATAAAAAGCTACATATGTATAGAGTTATCACATTGTTGGAGCGTGTTAAAGACCGGTTGTACGGCGAGTAACGAGCGGTTCGTATACAATAGACCTTTTAACGTCATGTGGACGTACGTCAATCGCTCGAGCATCGGACAGCGGACGCAAGTGAGAATTCACCTTTATTACGCTACGCTGCGGTACGTTCCAGACGCAAAAAAGCAACTATGACGTAATTATTATAATTTATTCGCCTACTAGATACACGAGCGACTTACGCTTTACTCGTATTAACAGAAGATAAGGAAATAGAAAACATGTTAAAGTGCACTAAATAAAATAAGTGTGAATAATTTCCTAATAGAGTTTTAATATTTGTTTGGTTTGTGTTTTATTATTTTTATGTAAATAGGAAATGCGTTAAGATACCGTCGATAACGAAAATCACCGGGTCGTTACATTAAGAGTTAACGTCAACAACGTATCCAGAGCGATTTTAAAATTTGTTTGAACCTAATGTACCTATTAAAGGTGATAATTAAAAATTGTATAAAAATAAATAATAAAAGGCGATATCTATTCTTGACTCCCCATACAGTTTTAATATTAATCGTATACGCGAGTCGGACAACTATGATAACACAAAAAAGGGGCGAGTCAGTTCGATTCGTATGAAAATAAAAAAGTATACAGGGAACTGACGTGCGTCCGGCGTCACTTAGCCGCGCTGGAGTGATGTGACAGGCCTTGCCGATCCGAATTCCTTTTTTACATTTAAAAATTAAAAACAAAACAAAAGTCCCACTAAGTTTCTCGATCTGTTCCATTGTGTTCACGTTTTGGAAAAATTTAAATGACCGAGCGCTGGCCGCTTTTTTGAGTCGCGGAATCTCGGATTCGGCGTTTAAATACATACGGTTTCGCGGTTTAGCGCCATGTTTTTTCCGTTTTCTGCGCATTCTGATGCGTCCGATGCGATGCGGTAGATTTTGCGCGATTAAATCCCCGGGGTGCGATAGGAATAAGTTGTTAGTGTTAACGATTTAGATCTCGTGTGAATGCCCTTCTTGACGCCACCGAGGTAATTATATTCAGTTGCACCGTCCTTACAACATAGCTTCACGATACGAACGCATTTCACCGACGGATTCTACGTTTGCAGACTATCAGTACGGATATGTCTCATTTGTAACTTATGATTACATTACTGAATAGACTCGCTGTAATAACTTATGTTTTGCTTTACAATAACAATCACTGCTGCTTTTATTTGATCGTCTCGGTTTTTGCGTCGGCATCGTTCGATTGTCGATATTTAGAGTGGCAATATGAATGTATTTATTCAGGGTTCAGGCCGCTAACAATGCTACGCTTGTCTCTGCAGGGCTGACTCAACAAGTGACGATATGCCTGCTTTGTTGGCTATGAAGTGATTGGGCTACCTACCTATAAAGCTTCTATTTGCCGGTGGCAAGCGTATGAAATACAAAACTACGTAACATCACAACAGACTGTAAGCCCCGAAGATGTAGGCAAAGGGGCGAAATCCACTCCTACGTTTTATCAGTTACGCTTACGTCTCGTACGTACGGAGTAGGAAATGAGTCTATTGCTATACACCGGGTGCAAATCCAAACTCATAGCTTCTGCTAGATTTCGAACTTTCTGCTAGAAAATCTCAGGAAAATTCAATAGACCGGGATTTGTTTTTGTTTCCAATAAACTTAAATAACAAAAGTAAGCTAAGAGGCAGCCCTAGTTTTTCTAATACCAGATTCTTGATATACCTATATTTAACATTGCATACGAATTCCAAGAAAAAAAATTATTAAAAACTATAATTGTATTAAATAGGCAGCCCTACTAAGTATGGCCGTGAATCAGGGCTGACACCGAGACCGGTGGTCCGCGCGTCAAGACCGCGCGTGCGGCTTTGTTCAACCCTTCCATTTACATAAAACCTACTGGAAAAGTTCAAATATTAACCAAAATCTTTCTATTTTAAGTAAGAGTAGCAATTTTATATTTCTAGGTGAAATTCGTTTTAAATATTTTCATACAAGGCTCGGCGATGTTTGTGTTAAAACTATTGTTAGAACTGAGGTACGAATCATTAACCGCATATTTTCACCTATTGTATTTGAAACTTAGATTTTTACAATTATAATCTTTACGATGTCTCTTATTAATTTATAAAGTCTCCGTTACTGCATACATAACGCTTATACGAGTAGTATTATCCGCTCTCGTAGCTCTCGATTCGCCTTCACGAATCACGACCACAAGACGGATATAGCCGCGTACCAGAACACAGCATAGTATATAGTACGTACACACATTCCAGATGTTAGATAATTTTATTGGTACTATTACCGCGTTATTTGAAAACAATAGTTAGTAAGTCAGCTCATATCTCAGTAAAGGCCTCCGGCGGGCGTTGCGGTTTTGCTTATTTTGCACGCGTTTGCCATTGTGGATACCGCTCTTACCATTGTTCCGAGCCCATATAAATTGGATCGCGACGTCCTACATCGGTGACAGGTATATTTGAGTGGTCGATTTGGGCCGATAATTAATCCGTATTGTTAACAGTGAGGCCACCCTTGTTCCAAGCGCATTGTAGTCTTATTGGAGCTGTTTCGTTTTCCGACGACCGTTTAATGGGACTCCTTGCCTTTAGCACGAAAGTAGAGGCTTTCTTGTGTTAGGAGACACTGAGGCCGGCGATACTGGAAAACTTCCTTGGTCTTTACGTTGCTTTTGTTGATGATTGTTATATTTATTTGGCTCTATGTATATATTATTTTCGAAGTCTATAATATTGCAATATCTATTTACAACTATTGAATTGAATCATTTATGTTATATGTTTTTATTTTTTTTAAAACATCATCTATAAAATTAAACAATGCGTCTAGTTTTAAATATAGACCGCAGACGGCAGCGCTATTAAATGACCGCAATATATTACACACATAAAAGTTTATTAAAAGCGCAACGACGCATGCAACCGCAAAAACTGCAACGCAAATTGACTAACACTCCATCCTTTATCTTTAATTAGGGACAAAAAATGGCGAGCTAAACGAACTTCAATAATTTTCTCATTAATCTAGAATCATTCTCGTGTCGCTGTGAGCAAAAACTAAAGAAAACAAGCGCGGGTGTGTTTAAAAAAACGCAGCGCAAAATACTCTACATTGAATGTCATTTCACGGTCACTTAGGGCTCGTGGATAGAAGCAATTAATTCGAAAGTTAAATTGAAGTTACAATGCATTTAGGTTTTTGCCAAGAAATTTAAAATTCCTAATACAATTGGAATAACTAATCTTACTTTTATCGTCTACCGCGAAATTCTGTTACTCAAATACACTTTGACTGCTTCGTTGGTCGTGTTGGTTGCAAGCGCAATTGCGGATCGGATAGTCCTGGGTTCAAATCATGGGTCGGGCACTACTGGATTTTTCTAATTTAGATTTTCTAACAGTATTTCGGAGTGTGGAAAAGTGCCCGGTGTATGGCAATAAACTCACCACCTATTCCACAATTGGACGTAAACGTGGGAATCGTTGGTGAATCGTGGGAATGTACTATATTCCTCTGTCTACCTCTTCGGCGATTACACGTGTGATGTTACATTTAAATACACGTATACATACACAGAAAAGTCCACCGAGCAGTACTATTAAGCTTTTAAACTGGCACAATTTATTTATATAAATAAAGATATTAAAATTTACATAATCGATTTATTTGCATCGATTAACATTTATCTTTTCATTAATACGTTTGTACAATAGCAAAAATGTTTTAATTTGTCGCCAAATATTCTAACACGAGACTGTTGAGCGACTTTATTTATTTCAAATCAAATTAGAAAGTGACGGGGAAAATAAATTACATTCAAACTGGGTCTGAAACCATATTTAACTGGTTTATGTGCTGTTTTGCGGTAAATGTGAGCGATAAAGCCAAGTGGCGTCCACCAAAGGCGATTTACGGGGCATCGCAGCTGTCTGCGATGTACGAGTGCGCGTTCTCATATAATACTCCGTCAGAATTAGTTGAACTATTAGATTAAATGATAAAAATCGACCTGACGCTTACGCTGTTGTTACAACTGCTATAAACAATTTTAAGTCGTAATGACATATTGCTGTTGTTTTAACTGCTCCTTTCGTGTACACGATATTAAATATCGTTTCAATCGTAAATGTATTTACTTATTGTTTCGTTCCACATGTACAATAAAAGATCATAACTTTTCATTATAGGTACCTAGAAATAATTGACCAGTCGTTCGTAGTAAATGGTGTTTACATAATTTCGCCATCAAGCCTTCGATCGTTCCACTGTTAAATGCTTTTCTCCTCCCAGAAAGAATAGTTAAGGCCATAGTCGATCACGCTGACCAAGTGCATGTTGGCAGACTTTAAACGTCTTAGAGAAAATTTTGAAAACTCTCGAGGTGTACAGATTCCGTCACAATGAAAGTCAGTTAAGTTTCTTCATTGTTATAGCAACTGATATTTTATGTATGTTACAAACGCATATAAGTCATATATTTGTCGGAGAGATATACTATCCTCAACAATATCACCGTAACAAGTTGCAAGGGCGTTATTATGAGGGTATATGCCGGCAAACAAATATTTCATTACACACATTTTTAATAGAACAATACACTACAATTTATTTTTTTAAACGCAATGATAAACAATATTGTAATAACTAAATACAGCAGTGAGTATGCGACACGGCCGGGCACTTCCCAAGCTATAAACATAAAGGTCCTCTTCGACCAAACACTTCTAAATTTGCAACATAACACTGCACTTTTGCAACAACCACAACAACTGCGCCTCATCATCACACCGCCATGTGTCTCGACCCCACTAGAGAACTCTACAATGACGATCTCTGCTCTGATTAGTCATTTAACAAAACACCAATACAATTACTCTTAACATAAAATTATTACAATAATCAAAATAAGTAAAGAATAACAATGTTAAAAGATCTATTTCATTATTTCGTGAATATCTAATAGCATTAAACATCTAACGCCGACTTATTAAAATATGTTAAACTGTTCGACCACACTTGCTTTTTATTTTGTCGTTTTTTCATGGCTGCATGTAAATTTCAAATTTAATAGACAGTAAAACGTGTAGTATATAGGTACCTACAACCTTCGCACAGCATTGCTGGCACCATGAAACATTTCTCATCCAGTAGATCAAAACTTATTATTCCATGATAGCGTGTCGGAAGTCAAAAGTACATATAACGAAATGATGTCTGTGTGATGAAGAGCTGTCAGCCGAAGACTTGCGCGACTACCGACCGACAGCGCGTTACCCTTCGCCTCAGACCCTCCGAAAAGTTGAAGATTTGACCTCAGATTTAAGGTTAACCCGAATTATAATCGTGTTTACTTATAGAATTTATAGGAAAGATGGTTTAGTTACTTAATTATCGTTGAAATATAGATAGTATATATACATGTCTTCACGCCATGCCCCTTACGGGGTAGGCAGAGTGTACTGAGTGCGAATTTAGTTAGCGCAAAAGGATAACCTTAGTTTGTTGAATATAAAATTGATAAGAGTATAAGATTTTTGATTTTTGCTTAATTACGAGTACTAAAAATGTTGTGTCTAACTTGTGATCAAAAAGAAAAAATATATATGTAGCTCAGAACAGCATGTTCACTATGTTTTCAATTTACTTATTCAGATTTGCCTGTATGAGATGGGGAGGCATTTCAATAGATGGCATTCATCTATGAGACGACACGACATTGGGAAAACTTCCGTGTCACTTAACTAATTTTCGAATCTCCGTAACATATATATATTTGTATTCATTTCGTGTGTTAGTACGTGCTTCTCCGAAAACGTTTTCTTAACTCACATGTAATACATTAATTATTTTCAATATTAATTCGCGCGAACGGAGAGATTCAAAAGAACTCTTTGCACCCTTCATCGGTTCTTATCATTTCTCGTTAAAAAAATGATCCAATTAACGATCGAGCGGCGCTTCAATACGTTACCGTGAGCGAATTAAAAATCACGCGCACACCCATTGTAATAACGCATGCGCTCTCAATATTAAATTTTAACAAGGTATTAATTAAAAAAAGTAAAGCGAAAAATATCTTTAAAATTTTCTCATGGCGCGCACGGAGTTGCTTCGTTTTATTTTCGATTCATTTTATTCGGCGCTGGTGGAGCGGTGAGGTCCGCCCATCGGTGATTTAAAATTTTGATTTATCGAGCCGAGTTCGAATCCGCGGAGACTCGGAGTGGCTAGCGCGTGCGCTCGCTCGCGGTAATTATAAATATGACGCGGTGCTAAGCTGCGCTAACTGACCCGCCGACCCCGCCGAGTACCGCTCGCACACCGCTCCTCGCTTAACCAGACGCCCACCGCGCAAAACTACACGGTATTAGCTCAACAATTCACAAATGTATTGCTAATCATTCGGTTATTATTATAATATTTGGAATTTGAGTACCAAAACTGACACACACACATTTGATAAATTTTGCAAGACAATCAATCGTTATAACAGTACGTTGCGAATATATTGTACCCGCGTTACTATTTCCAGTCGTCGACATAAAGATATTATCTTGGCTGCAAAAAATATGTCGATTGATTTCGGTCTCATTGTCATGGGTCGTTTGCATATTTATTTATCCCTTCGGTGTAAAAACAAAGCAACAGGTCCCAGTTGTAGCTGTTCAGCATTTAATAAAATAGCAATTCCGATACAAATGTGAAATCGGCAGGCTAGAAAGATATATAAAATGTGTCGTAGCAGCTGCTTGGCCCCTAGTACGTATTTACGACTTCCCCGTATGCAGCTTTCCTTCGGGACCCACGGCGTTCATTCATTCCGCTCAACTTGCACTGTTTTTGTGCACCTGTTTCATTTGATTAATTGCCTCGTCCAATCGGCCCGTCATATAATTGTATCATTATCCACACGTTCCCAACAAAAAAGAGCGTTTGATATACATTATCGCGGTTTTAACCTTAAAACGTTGAGTGGCATGATGGATTGATCAACTTGCTTCTAATCTAAACAGACTCTTGGCTCTATGTATAAGGTAAAAATACTTCGCTTTGTAAGTATGTTATAATGTCAAGTAGATAGCAGTGTGAACATTTTTGTCCGTTAATACGACATTTCCCATAACGTTTATTATAAGAATATTCCAGAACGCACGGCTTATCCTAGCACATTGTTGACTTATAACTTTGCTTAAACCGGGTACGCTACTCTGAATTTATTAGTATAATAAGTATTAAATATATGATCTGTGAACATTGTTGGCAAGATTTCACAAAGGTATTGTTTGAACTTTCAACTTATATCAGTTATCGTAAGGTCCTCAAAAACATAGCACGCAATTTCAAACTGCGAGAACCAATGTGATATAAGGCCTCGTCTATATATGGTCGTATGCTGCAGTTAGAAATATATATCCTGTATATATTTATTTTCATTTCCACAATCATTACATTGTATTGCAATTTTATTTACTTCCATAAAAAATTTAGAGACTAAATTAGACTGCCTCGTTGGTCGTGTTTGTTGCAAGTGCGACTGCCGATCGGG
>DWDV01000580.1:0-16041 GCA_018245615.1 Mimoniades ocyalus
ATAACGTAATACGTATTGTCTTAATACTTTATTAGGACTGCCTCGTTGGTCGTGTTGGTTGCAAGTGGTTGGTCTCACCAGTTACGTTTACGTCCTACTATGGAATAGATGGTGAGCCTACTGCCATACACCGGTCATAAATACTGACTCAGAGCCACTACAAATCGAACCTAGGACCTCTAAATCAGCAGTTGCTCTTGCTACCACTCAGCCAACGAGTCGGTCAACATACATGGTTTTGAATATCTTCCTATAACGTATAATTTAACACCTACAATGAATACTCATGCTCAGCACACTAACATTTTACTATGGGATCGAATCAAAATTCCTCAGTTCTGTGGCCAGGCCTATGACCACTGGATTAAGAAAATAAATTAATTCAGTATATAAACATATTATGTAAACCATAAAATATGAATGTGTAAATGTTGGAAGTCGCCAACGACTACTAGCTAGAAGCGTATGTTACACGTATGAATGGTGCGGTACAGTTAATAAATTTGCATATACATATAGTTGATATTTTATGACGCCTAGTTTTTAAAACCGATAAGACCGCCCAGTGGATCAAATGGGATTTTTTTCCGGTCATACCAGCTACTGGAGATGTGATATTGAAGATGTACAGCCATATAGAAATGTTACTCGGAAATGAAGCGATTGTCGAGCGACGTGGGACCGATGACGTGAGCTCGTGAGCGAGAGCAAAGACGCTTTGTTTCAACAACGCGTGTTTTCTCTCGATCACTTTGTTTATAACTGTTTTTATTTAAAACGTCAGGAACAAACGAAGTCACTGAGATTGGATTCTTTTTTTAGTATGTATTATGTAATGTAATTATATGTCAATTTCAGAAAATTAGGTACTACACAAATGTCAAAACAGCATTGACGGCCTAACATCATAATGCTCTCGACAGTTTTGTATTTCTTATGTTTTGCGTATTTGTACATGTGTATGTTTTGCGATCAAATTACACTTATTTGTATGTGGTAGAAAATGGAAATATGTTGCTTCATAATAAAATAACCTCAGAGAGATCCTTCCAAATCCGCATAACCCGCTCCTAACCACCATCGTGGCCTTTTAAGTGTGAACGAAACCAAAAGCGTCGTCCAATAAATCCTTCGATTAAATTACCTCCTGAATATATTGAAACTTCTTAGAATAAATTATGTAAAATAGTAGTAAAAACTGTCCAGTAATTTAATATTGAGACAGACTGAGACGCGCGGAGATGGATGTAAGTCTGGTTCTGTGTACGTAGTTGCCTCCGTGAAGATAAATTAAACAAACAAAGCTTTGTGTGCTCAGTTTACTTCTGTGTGCTAAGCGCGCGTCAACTACAACTTGGATTTAAGTAAAACTACTAATTCTCCAACTTGCAATAGCTAAACTTAAATTTAACTGTCTAGGATTTGTACAGCGATATTTTAATTAGGAGTCCATTGACAGTTCATCCACTTAGTTTTTTTATTCATTAAGAATAGAAAACTGGGTACTGGTCTACGGGACAAGTGCTGATAGCGAGCGGGCCCGCTATTGCCTATGAATCACCATTACGGATGTGTTGATGGAAAGCTCTTTCGGCACTTTGAGCTGAGTAGATAATAACATAGATACTAAGATATTTCGGTCTTAAACCAATACTTCCTATGCTTACCCCTTCCGATATTACAGGGGTGGTGTTATTTTTTTTGACAAAAACCATAAATTCATTCTTTCTTATGAATAATATAATAATAAATCGCATTAGATAAAATCCTCCGTCGGGAACCGATCTGATAATTCACTTCGCTTGAGTTGTTGGCCAAACTTCTTAAACAACACGTAACTACTTCACATGCACTCTTACTCACACACACTTCTGCTCTCGGGGTGTTTCAGGTCCTGTGGCTATACTCCTATGAGTTGCTTTAAATGTTTTCACTGATTTTCCAAGTAATCTTACGTGAGTTAACTTCACTTATCAATCGTTGATATCAATATTAATCGTCAACGTTAGAAGTCAGGTCTGAAATGATATAGTTATTTGGCACTGTGCTTTCTGCTTACCCCGTAATTGACATAATAATAATTTTAGAATGTAACATAACGTAACATTATGCCTGTAATCCCGGAAGAGGTAGGCGGAACAGTGTAGCACACTGGCCACTATGGAATAGGTGGTGAGCCTATTCCCAATACCGGGCACGTATTCAGACTCCGAGTCACTGCTAGAAAATCTAAGTTAGAAATACCCAATAGTGCCTGACCCCGGATTTAAGCCCAAGGCCTTTCGATCGGAAGTCTAATTAGAAGTCGGATGATTTTAGAAATATTTCATATTAATGTTGCAAGATGTTAATACAAATTTGACTAAATTTAAATTACGGTTCGGAAGAAAAAAACGTAGTGTTACGTAAAATAAAGTTGATGCGTTCATAGCGCTCTCGCGTCTGCAGATTGCAAACGATCTATAAAGTTAAGTAATGCCGGAAGCGGTCGGTTCTTGCAAACGTCACAGCTGGTGGCAGATATTCACAAGCATTTTCCATATTACGGAAGTCATTTTGAACAGTCGGACCCTGTTGTTAAGGTTTGGTAATAATCGATAAACCTTCCGATAATAATTGGTAAAAACGTCCTATAATTGGGCTAGTCAATAACTCGTATTTTCGCCAATCAGCTCTGGACCACCGTGGTGGAATTTGTTTCAGCTCTCTCACAGTTGCGGTAAAAACAAGGGCTGTAGAACGGTAAAAGGAGTGGAAATAAAATAGTTCATACATGTTTAAACTGATATATCCATTGTCTCATTTACACGGATTTTGTATAGGGTACAACTTCTTGTCTGTTGTACAGCATTTAACTAATTATGTATAAGAATTCTAAATTTCAATTCAAGAAGGACCTCGTGTAGGTAAGAAACTAGTCGGGCCATCCAGAAATAACAAACGTGAGTCAAGCCGGCTTATACATAATAATGTGTTTACTCACGAAACATGTAACAATAAAATTGCAATTTAAGTTTAGTGTAACACAAATTCCTGTCTATTTAAGCGTGAGACATCAATCTATATTAGAATAAGTATACGCTTTAGATAGGTACTAACTTTTTTCAATTAAAATTTATTATAAGTGTCGAACGAAAAAAGTCCTCATAGAAGAAATTCCTGCCTGAGCCACATCTTACGTGAGTGTACGTAATATTGCTTGTAGATATCCAGAAAACACCAGTAGGATAGACCATTAATGTTATGTATAATCTACAAAACCTGAGCAATTTATGTGGAACCCTACAGAAAATATCTAAATATCACGAGCGACCCTACACTGTCGGCGTTACTACTGACGTGTAACCGCGGAGTATCGATTCGGAGGGCACATGCACGGACATATTGGCTACCTACCTATGTAATGCTGGGTGTGCTAAAATGAACGGTCCGATCATATAGTCATGTAGAAATAATGGCAGAATGACAAATCAAATACACAATGCGAACGTTGATGGATATACATGATGCCGAGGGAGACCAAGATTCGCGTATCTCGACCAAACAGGCCGGATGCTGGCCGGTGGGGCCGTCAGAAGTCAACGAAACTGGCATGCGTGTGTGAAATAGTGACAAATGAGATGATATATCCTTAGCAGTGACGGGAGTACCAATATGGTGACCTCACTCCACAGCTAAGCATTAATTATAAATGAAATTCAGGTCTCTAAAAATAACCATATAGTAGTCATGAATGTAGAAGGAATCTGTTTGGTTTGTAAGAAGAGAGATTTTTTTAACTTGTACTCTTTGCTTATCCCTAAAGAACTTGGCGCGCTGATGTAATGATATCTTAAGTAAACATATTAGGTAGGTATATAATGCTGGCCGTACTAAAATGTCTATCTGTCTAAGAAGGCTAGCTGTGGCATTGAATCTAGGTTCTGGTATGACTTCCGCTGACCACTACGTAACGACTGCTTTCACCATCGCGATGCATTTTAAAGTTTCACAAAGATTTATGGTATAGCACTAGCTATTTTCTTGCGGTTTTTTTTGTTAGTGTGCAAAATAATATTACTTCTTTTCTTTCCTTCTTGCGTATCGATTAGCACTACGATTAGGATGTATGTTAGCCGCGTAAAATCGTCTTGGGTTCGATTATTGGTCCCAAAACCATTTGATTTAGAGCGCTATCAGTGACTAATCAGTGACTAATCGCATCAGTGACTAATCAATTTTTATAGAATAAAACACAGCTTTGATTATGGAGAATTTAGACGTGTGATGTGATTGTCGAGACAGTTTTCGTAGTTCTTATTACTAAAGCCATAAGATTTATAATTGATCGGTGGACCAGTTGTAGTAGTACGATGGAATTATTATTCTTACCATTTTATATGTTTTCATTGTTTCGGAAACAAAGAAACCAGGGAAACTTCTTTTTTTATTTATCCTTTATTGTTAGTAACAAAGGGCGGACTTAATGCCAATCAGCATTTTCTTTTCTGACGGTTAAACATTTACAAGCGCTACGAACATTTATAATCATGTGAGAGTAGGGCGAAAAGGTCATAAGCGCCTTGAAGAATTGTAATTGATTTCACAAAATCACTTTTGAATAATTGTTTCTTTTTGTTAAGTGATGGTGCAATATGATGTTATTTGTATTGTTTTTGTTTCTGGTTCCCCCTATTACATTATAGTACTTTTCACGTTATAGACTACTAATTTTGTTCATGAGATTCAAAGACAACGTAAGAGCAGAGAGACAATAAAATATTGGTTGGTTCATTATATTAAGCAGACATTCGATAATTGCCAAGCATCTCGCTTCGCGTATTTCATTTTCAATTATTGATTGAAGTAAAGAAAATCGCTGTTGTGATCCCAAGCGATTGAGGCAAATCTGTTTGCTTACATTAATTAGATATTTGCTTCATGGTAACTACATTATAATTCATAGAAATAAATTAATAGAAGTCTGTCTATAGACATAACATATCAGCAAGAATTGTTTTAAGAAGTAAGTAATAATAGTAATAAACGGTAAGAATCAAAAGTTGTGTGTATGTTGAGTAGAAATACGAACGAGGCAATAACAAATATGCAAGCGGCTGCATTTAACATACATATATTTGTTTACACTGTACATTTACACTGTCACACTACATTTCAAAAAATGCAACATCAAAAACTGGAGCTATATTCGATCACATAAAACCAGCTATAATAATATACTGACATACACTTTTACATGTAACAGTAAATATTTATTAAAATAGGTGTCTCTAAAACAATTAAATGCATATTACCAGAAATACTTAGTTAATCACTTTGCATAAATCTATTGTTAACGAATCTAGTTAATTTTTACTACTCGTACATTATTTCACAAAAAATATGAACATCGATCTGAAGCTTAGACCCATACCGATACCACACATTGAGGACACAAAAATAGGCGATCGATAACACTTGTATTTGTGTGATGCCCGCAGCGGTTAGTGTGAGTGGTGGAATGGTTTTGGAGCCGCAGTATGTACAATATGAATAAATCCTATGCAGAAATAAAGTTCTATTTCTGAAATAGCCTAGCCAGCTAAGTGCAGCTTTCACTCCTGTCTCGCAATCGGCTTAAACAAGTTCCATTAGCTTGGCCATTTCTCTGCTATTTCTATGTTGGCAGGTCGAATATTCACGTACCCATCCCAAACCAATAAATACATTACGTTGGATATATTTCAGAATATACTAAATACTGCATATCTAAAGCATGGCAGCCATTTTTGTATCCGTGGGGCTGGAGACTTGATTATACGTTGCCGTGTTACTGATTAGCGAAGATGCAGTTTTGAAATAACCCCAGAGGCCCTGGTTATATCACAATGGCAACCGAAAACTACAGGCTAAATCAAACAGAACATCATAAAAGAAAAATCTACAACCTGACTTACTCTTCGAAACAAAAATGCTCACAACATTTAAATGCTCACTATAATATAACGTTGCATATCAAATGGCGTCAGGGTCGCGCCAATGTTTATCTCATTATATGTCATTTTCGAGCTATGTATGCAATAAATATTAAAAATTAGGGAAATAATCTTATTTTATTTTCCTCCCACATCCTGCAGAATAGGAAAACACACAGCGGGTCGCTAGCGAGGAAGCTGGAGCGTTACTACGCGACGCAAATACCCAAACTGCGTCATTCATGTTTACAATTGTAGTGAATCAAAATAAACGACGACTACGTAGCTATAGAACATTTTGAACTACAGAACCAATATTAACAATCTCAAAATTATTATACGAATCTAAACCCGAATAAGTACATTAATATCTATACCCAGAGAAAGCCAAAACTCCTACAAACGAGAAAGAAAATATAATAGGGATTATGTCATGATTAATAAGGCATGAAACGAAATAAAAAAGCACATTTAAATATAGAAGGAATGGGTAGCGGATAAAGAGATACAGAACGTTAGCGCGCGGCGCAAAGGTTAAGGAGTGCTGTGTTTAGGATTGCGTCACGAACTTGTTTACTGTGCTTGTGAATAAGATAAACTGCGGTCTCCGGGGCGACGGACGGGGCCCTAAATTCACTACATCTGGAACAACTACACATTTAACTTGGCACAGGACAAACGATGATTGCCCAACGAACGCCGCAGCGTCAAGCTGAAGGAATGATGTTTACGATTTAGTTATTTGTTTACTATGCGGCCGGATCGATATAGACTGTGCTCGCTGTTTTTAGATCTGTACGCGCAGTTCTAAAATTGCATACTTGAATAGCGATAGCTTTGAAATAATACACAAGATTTTAATGGAAGATGAAACGTTGCTGTTCAGTGAAACGCGATGAAAGAAGTTGTTCCTGCGTTTGCATCATCATTATCGTTTCAACCTTCAGACGGCCACTGTTGGACATTTGCGGCCTCTATAATTATTATGACAACTCCCGATACAATCCTCAGTAGTTTGGTTGCACCGCTTTTTAACACTGTCCCACGCTACTCTATTTGTATTGTGGGAACGAATTAAAAAAATCATTGCAGTGTCATAGCTCTACAACTTTTCAAATACCAAACGGCACTAATTCATCATCATCGTCGTCGTCTTCATCAATAAGCCTATCTCAGTCCATTGCTTGGTGTCCCCTAACGAGCGCCCTCGCGCCCCGTCCCTGTACCCATAGATACGCTATAAGGGCTATGCGTGTAATGATTAGGTAAACGTGTCTCGGTTAACGCGAGCCAGACGACGGAGCGCGCAAAGGTTAAGGAGGACTGTGCTTACTATTGCGTTACTTGTTTACTGCGCGAGCGACCCGGCGCGGCGGCCCGTTACGCTCACATAACGCGCAGAAGTTAACTGGCACCCAGCTATTATAACGTTATAGTCAGGTACTGACTGCATATAAAGCTTTCGTTTATTTTTATCATATTTTTGGATTAATGTTACTATGAAAACATTTTACAGGCCTGTATAAAAATTGCTATGTTACTATCCGTACCGATACGTCATAGAGGGAGCGGTAGGCATTGGTAGGTGGGATCAGCGGGAGAAATGCATTTCTTGCGAGTGCCAAGTTGATTTCTGCGTGTTGCACTACCATACACGACATATTATTTAACGATTGTACGGGATTACATTGTTTTAGAGAACGCGCATTAGCGCTCAAGATGCAGTTGTTTTTTTCTGCAAATAGATTACGGTTCCGTCGTTCCTATTGTCGGCAAAGAAAATAGACAACAACATCACGTTGTAAAATAGAGCAATGGGAAAATTGTGTTGCTAAGACTTTCGACTTGCGAATACATTAGACTGTCACTTTTTTCATTTCTCATTTGGGTGGTTCAGTATTAATGTTATTTTGTTAATGGAAATGTATGTGTATTTGTCGATGACATGTTGGCTAAACTGTATAGCAGCGACGGCCGCGCCGAAACGAGTGTCAATCTCATTAATAAATATTCAAATATAGAATTTGAATGTTCTTCAATTGCTACCTGCGTTTAGTTTCATTAGATTTTAACTTGTGGGAGAGAAGAGTGCGTAAATGTATATAACATCATCAGTTTCAGAACTGGACAGAACTAATGCTATGGAAATCTGACAGCTGATAAATTGCGTTTGTGAAATTCTAAATATTTACCGGTATAAGTAATTTTACACGTCAACACAACAAATAGCTACTTTATTACTACTATACTATATATACCTACTAATAATATAATAAACGTGAAAGCTTATTGTTTGTTTGATCGCAGTAATCTGTGAAACTACCTAAAGGGTATAAAAATCCATTTATGTATATTATAGTCAGATTCACGAGATACGCTATAGGCTATCTAGAATGATGTTATAATCGCTAGATAGCCTTAAATATTGATATTAAGAAAAGGCGGTACCGAAATGTTTTTTATCCATACACTGGCATAATACGTTAGTAAAACGTGTACACAATCCACTACAAAAATATTCGTTCTTAGTTCATCTAGATAAGAGTCCGCGGCATTATATAGATATCTATTTATCTGTTACAAATAAGCCACAATAAGTTTATTGAATATTAAGAGTTGATTTACGGGCATAGCAAGGCATGACAAATTAATTCTTACACACGAAAGTTATTTTAATTTGAAGACAATTGTATGAAAATAAACTGTGTGTTTTTACAACATATTAGTTGGACGCATTGATTAGGGGATAACGAAAAGTTTTAAAAATTCAACAGTCTGTTCAAGTTGTCATCTATTAAATTAAAAATTAAAAATAATTAAAAATTAGTTTATTAATCCATCAATCAATATTAATCTATAGGACTACGCGATGCGGCAAAGTACCATGAAATAATAACTAAAAATATTCTCTATGCTGAAGAGTTGTACATTATCTATAGGCTCGGACAATAAAAGTCCCGCGAGAGTTCGCATTCGCAATGTATTTTATGGAAAGTTGATGATGGCTATTGTTACATCGCTCTGGAACTATTAGTTTCAGCTGGATCATTATGACGAGTAATGAAGCGGAACGAACTGGGCCAAACGCTCTCATTGCCTTCTTCCATTGAAAACTTATTTAAAAGCGTTTATTTGCTGAATGTAGACAAACACGTCAGATCTTTAAGGACAGGGGTATTTTATTTAACTATCGGTGCATTCTGCAAAACTCTTAAGGGACCGGGTGTGACGGCATAATAATAAAAAATGTAGTAGTAATAAAAATATTAATAATAATAAAAATATTCGAAGCCGACTTTCCGGAGTCAATGAAAATGTTTAGAACTCAAGGGATCACTTGTAATAAATACTATTAATTTTTTATATCATAAAATCTTTCAGAATTCGATGATATGTAACGTATCTCTTTCTCTGTATATCTGTTTATATTCGTAGTTGATACGAGTACGTCTATGTGCGCTTTACTGTTGTAGTACCTGTCGCCATATTTCATAAGCAGAATGGTAGGAAGACTATTTAGTAGCGGTAATTAACCAAATAAATTTATTCTATTTAAACTGCCCCGTGAAACACTCGTGTAATACACTCCTTTGTCTATCTCTTCGGAGATTACAAGCGTGATGTTACTTATATTTAATTTTTATTAGCTTCACTAAGCGATAAGTTACGCCTCGCATTACACTGATGCACTGCAGCGGCTGCGAGCGTCGGTCCGCACTCACCACTCATAAATATAACTCGAAGAAGCTACCTGCGCAGCTCGCAATGAAGATGTAGTAGTCAGATACGGACTGGTCGACGGCGAGAGCGGTGGGCATTGGTAGGCGGAGTCAGGTGTCGGGAGAGGAAGCGCATTCCTCGCAAGTGCCCACGCGCTTTCGGCGTGTTGTATTCAAATATTAAATGCAAATGCTCGTCGGTCGGTAGCAAACTTTTAATTGCGCCCGCACTCCGCTCGCGGTTAGCTGTGACAGCTTCGTTACATTCTGTAGTAGCGTTTCATTACAACCCGTGTTTAACTACATTCAAATAATGAACGCATTATAAATGACATATACTAGCAGTATTTAACAGTAATTCTATTTAATATACTAAAATACTAATTTTAAATTGATATATCGCTAATGTCGGACAGATGAACACTACGAATTACAATCGACTACCCGTTGGTTTGTGGGTTAGTGGTGCTGAACGCTGACACAGGACAAATGTCTGTATAACATGCTTGTTTGGCATTTGGGTTTTGACGCTAAAAATTACCTACGCTAGTACATACACAAAAATCACACGACTGTTTGTAATCTCATTACACAAACATCTGTACTAGGTGGAAACCGACCCCGCGACCTCGAGCTCAGCAGTCAGGAGGTACGCTAATCACTGGATCAATGAGCCACTGTAATGTTCTACATAATTTAAATAGTTTATCGCTTGTTGTGTTGAACGTAATGTAATTAGTTAGCGGCAGTGGCGGTGAGCGCCGTGGCGCAGTCGTCATTCATAAATATTCAAAAACCAAATTTGAATGTTCATCACTCGCTACCAACCTTTATAATGATACTCCATCTCGCCGTTTGCTGCTTCCATTATATTGATACACGACAAGGAGACCAGTGACATACGGTGACATACATACATACATACTCGTAGTGACATATGCCCATACGGTGTTTTTACTGTCGTATATGATCACGCCAGCTACTGGGTATGCATAAAGCACCGTGTGCCAAATATTACTATACGTAACATCACGCCTGTTATCCCCGAAGAGGTAGGCAGAGGAATGTAAAACACTCCCACGTCTCACTATGGAATAGGTGGTAAGCCTATTTCCATACATCGGGCACGTATCCAGACTCCGAGCCACTACTAGAAAATCTTAATAAGAAAGTTTAGTAGTGCCCGGCCCGGGAATCGAACCCAGGACCTCCCGTTTGGCAGTCGCACTTGCAACCAACACGACCGACGATGCAGTCAGATATGACAAATATGCACATATGACAAAGATATTACTATATCATTGTCATATGTGGACAAGACGATAAAATCCAAAACGATTTGCAAACGCGACTTCATGTGAGCGAATTAGAATAAATGTGAGTTATGGCAACACTTATCTAACGTTTTGATCTCAAACGATGTTTTACATAGAACCTACATAGAATTACATATGAACAGTAGCTAGACTGTTCATATGTAGTTATGTAACTTTGTCTCTACGTTTTGAATTTACTATGTTCAGTTATTGTAGAAAAGCAAGTCTATTGTTGTGTCTATAGTTCTATTCAAAAGGTTTTAAAATATGGACTTATTGATATCCAATACTGACACACAGTTCTTATGGCAAAGTCGAATATATATTTAACATATTTTTATAATGTCAAGTCCCCAAGGGACCTGACCAAGCACCGAATGCCATATACATCTACCAATCCCTACAGCCTCTATTACATTTAAGGCTCTCTTCATACACGTAGAATATATTTAATTACAATTGACTATATTGTAATACATATAATATACTCATGCTAATTAACGTTACGCAACACGATGTTCAAAAACAAAAATGATTTCTCTGTAAACATGACCGCGGCCGCGATAATTAGGAGCGATTCATCTTGGGTCCATATGAAATATTTTCATTTATTGCTCGAGCGCCGAGCGCCGAATGCAGCTAACTTGATCGCAGGCACGCCAGCACGCCACGGCCTCCAGCCAAGTGAAATGCACAAAATCCATTCGGTTTTATCTCGTTAACTTGCACCTAAAACATGAACCCAACCTTACGCGCACGCATTATAGTTCAAATTACTTTACCGCGGCACATTTACTCTGTAGATTACTGGTATTGAGAGCAACGCCTGCAAGCACTTTTGGTACTTCACGTGTCAGAGTTTGAGTTGGAAATCGTTTGAATTTATGCAACATAAGGGGTCGATGGAACACTTCAGCGTAAAAAGGTCCTTACGTGGAGTTATTAAAGTTGATTTTGATGTGAACTGGGGTGTAGATGATTTTTTATGGTGGACGGCCGGCAATCAGCTGTTTCGGCACGCGTTCTCGGCCCCCGGGGAGGATGACGTCAGCTCCCTCTAAGCGGAGGTTCACTTCTATTAAATTTTCTAAAATTGCAACCGCCTCCGCTAAAAACATATTAGGGAGCGTTGGAATACTTGGCGCATTTTAGCCTTTATTTATTTATATAAATGGAGATGTGTAATTGTTGTGCGTTATTAAAAATAAACATCAGTAGAATCGTTAGAATAATTACATTCCGGGATAAAGCTCTGTATGAACATTTTTAATTAAACAATAGTATATATTTTATAACTATAACATTAGGATATTTCTCATTAGACGCGATGTAAAAGGAGATTCTGAAACATTTTTTTACACTCTTTTGTTAGATAAGTTGACGACCTTGCCTTAAAACATTATTGTATCCCGAATTATTTTGGTACCTTACCCGCATGAGATCCTTGTATTATATGTATAGGTATATAGTTTATAAATAACTGGGGTTACAATATATTGTGTTATTACTGAATGCCCCATAGGGTGATGCTGATTACTTAGCTGGAGATTGTGGTTTCAATGCCAATCGTGGCTAAATGTTTGTGTGATATCTTGTACGATTATTTTTCCTTTATTGTAAAAATGTACTACAATTTATTCAGATCATCTCAACGATGTGGGTAGATCCGTGTACAATAGCAAAGAAAAGTCAAAAGGGTTAATAATGGCGTTGATCTCTGAATTTGGATGCAAATATTCATCACTTAGTAGCATTTATCGTGCAGCGCAGCTTTTACACAAGTGTAGTGCATCTTCAACATACGTATATGCATACATACATATATTATGCTGGTATGTTAAATATAAATCTTTCATTCACATTCACACTTAACGTTACATCACTCGATTGTTAAACAGCTGACCAAGTTGACTGCAATTATCGCCGAGTTCGCTTGAGTTGTTTCTTTCCAAATTACGTTGAATGAACTAATTGTATGTAAACTTACGACTAACAACCTCTGTATCATGTTGCGCTTAGTTTGTGTAGAGCTAACATTGCTCTCGACTCTGTAATTGTGGATAGCGGCACCACTGTTATTGACCAGATGGCGGTATCGTCGCCTGGGTGGCAGCAGCGTCGCCCGAATGTAAGCACCATCGTCTTTGACAAAGCGTTGCTTTACGCGACGCGATGCGTTGTATATATGTAATTGAATAAATATGCGAAACTAACAGATCAGTAACATGGTAACATCACGCCTGTAATCCCCGAAGAGGTAGGCAGAGGAATGTAGAACACTCCCACGATTCACCAGTTACTTTTTTTACGTTCCACTATGGAATAGGTGGTGAGCCTGTTGCCATACACTGGGCACATATGCAGACTCCGAGCCACCACTAGAAAATCTACATTAGAAAATTTCGTAGTGCCCGACCCGGGAATCGAACCCAGGACCTCCCGTTCGGCAGTCGCACTTGCAAACAATACGACCAGCGAGGCAGTCGTTTCTAACAGATCAAATTATATAAAACCGTATAAAGAAATATTGGTCGTTTTGGAAAAGTATTAGTTTTGTTTGACAACACTAGGAAAGGAAAATGTGAATAACAGAAATGGATATCAGTGGAAATAACCTTAGTTTTCCAAGTATCGATAATAATACCTACTAATGTGTTATGACAACTTCACACACCGGTCATATGATCTCAAACTAGGAAGCGTGTGCTATGGTAACCAGACAGCCAATAGACTGACATAATAGAACATAAAAATGTATATGTGTTTACAGTTAATTTTACACCCAGGCGCTAAAAAACCAGTACTCCACATTTAAATGTCGTATATCGTAAATCATTGGACAATTCGTTAACCATTAGACCAATAGCCAGTCACAATAAAAAAAACAATTTGATAAAAGTATCGAGAACTGTAGAGTTCCTTATCAGGAAGATATTATAGCCATTTGAAAGTCAAAAGAAGATTGTTATGAAATGGCAATGACGTCATTAGCATAACCAACGAATACGCATGTTTATTTTTTAGGTGTGATCTTGAGTTTCAATTAAATTGATCAACAGAATCTTTATCATTTAATAATACTTACACATACTGCCATTTCACACGCCTGTCCAGGGTTCGACTGCGAAACCACTATTATTGGTATTATGCTTATTTGTGCTTATCGTGTCCGTGCCTTGGGTTATACTGACCACCATACAAAGTTGGATAGGAGGGATTGTGTCGTTGCTACTGTTGTGTTTGGTCAGGTTCCCGGGTACCAAAGGCGGGACACCGCTTCACTCGTGATGTAACGTGCTCTGCTCACTGTGGGTCGGTTCGCACAAGTGCTTGCACGCACACTAAGCACTCGTGCACGCAAACACGCACGGATTCAAACATTTATTTGTACATGCATAGATAGATAAGAGCTCCACGACTGTTGTGATATATGTCTGACACAGAAAGACAATATCGCCGTGCTACCCTAGAGAATAATGTATGAAGTGTTTATGTATTTTAAATATAGGATTCTAATTGCTTTCGGGAATAGGTGAAAGTGGAAGGTGAGATAGCCCTGCTTGAACATGAGATGTTGGTCACATTGTGTTGGTAATAATCAATGTAAGTTACATATTGGTTTTAAACAATGTATTGGTAACGTAACATCACGTCTGTAATCCCCGAAGAGGTACGCAGAGTAATGTAGAACACTCTCACGGTTCATCAATTACTTTACGTTCCACTATGGAATAGGTGGTGAGCCTATTTCCAGACTTCGAGCTACTACCTGCTACAAAAAGTAATTTAGAAAAATTTAGTAGTGCCCGACCCGGGAATCGAACCCAGGACCTCTCGATCGACAGTCGCACTTGCAACCAACACGACCAACGAGACAGTCAAAAGAAATAAACGACTCACATGCAAAAAACATGCCTTAATTCACTCAGTCAACATTTCGGTTACGGCTCCACACGAGTGTATTCAATGTTCAAACAAGGCGAGATTACCAATTTATGTCAATTTTATAAACGTTTCCCGGGGGCTCAAATTGGATGCTTAGCAACGGGCGTTTTGTAAACAAACCACGTAACAAATACATTAGCATTGTTAGCGCTTGCGTCGGTCGTGAGTTACGTTCCTGCTCCGACCTCTGCATCAAAGGTCAGCTGTCGATAGACAATGGTTATATGACAATTCGATGACAGTACTTGAAAACTATGCTCGGAATATTGTAAATATGATATTATATATTGATGTACTATATCATATATACATATACTTTATACTATTTATACGTAATAAAATGCTCAATAAAAAAGTGTTATTTTTAAATTAAAAAATCAGTTGTATTTATGTTTTGTTTTCTTCAATGTTTTATTAATGATTCCGGAGAACTTTCTGGTAATTGGTGGAATAGTAAATCACAGCGTAGGTATAGATACATATACCATTAAATGAATATTGACAAAGTGTATTAAGACATTCTCATGTAAGCATGCCTCATTGAATACCAATACAGACATTTTCGACACTGAGTTATTACCCTACAAAGGGTATGTGACCTATTCGCGACCCTTTAGCTAATTTCCACGGCATCACCGTCTGTAATCGTGTGACTGACTACGCACATAATACCGCCAGTCATGCGCTGGCAAAGAGCCAGTAACAACTCGCATAGATTATAATTGTTTATTGTCCAGAGATTAAAATTATATTATCATGTCAGTATCAATCATAAACAATACTGACCAACAGACAAAATCGAAGACAAGTTATGTTATAATTATGAAGTATAAAATAAATATTAGCAAGGTCCAGTAAAACTTTTTTTTATGTATGTTTCCAGATAAGTCATTACAGATTATAAATATTAATGGATTGGCAATAGTTTAAATGAACTTTAGTTATTGGAATTTAAATGAAATAAATCTATGCATCTGATATCAAATGTAAGGTACTGAAATTAGAACACAAGGATGAACGACGCCAACAAATATATTTATTTATTTATTTATTTAATGACACACCAACAGCATTACATACAATATTACACATAAACTTACAACTAGT
>DWDV01000581.1:0-16040 GCA_018245615.1 Mimoniades ocyalus
ACGGGCAGCAGCGTGGTCTGGGATAGAAGGTGTGGTCTGCGATCCCAAGGCCCGCATGCTCAGCGTGGGAATTATGGGCATAAACGCTTCAGAGGAGCTCTACGTCCTGCAATGGACTTAGGCTGATGATAACGCTGATAATGATAAACAAAGAATGAATTAAAAAATCATGTGTAACGATGCGTAATAATAATAACTATTACCCTTATTTTTAGAGCTAATGAATGCTAGACCGGAAGTTAGTAACATATGTGACGATTGATATTTTTAAATTTCATAGATAAAGTAATTTTCATTGAGTACAAATTACTACTCATGGATACAACAATACATAATTAAAATAGACAATAGGGATCATTATGAAAGGTTATAACAGCTGCGATAAAATTAATTGAATTCTTCATAATATGAATCGTTTTTATGAGTATTGACTGAAATGGTCTTTATGAAAACCTTTAGAAATATTCGCAAAAATAGTAGGTATCAAACCGCATGTCAAGCTAATCCTCCACTATCTGATTGTCCACTTTAAAGTAGGTATTTCAATATTCGACAATCAAATTTATTCGAAGTTTTGACTACATTATTTATGAATATTTACTGTCGCCTACAATTGGCTATTGGAAATGCAATAAACCAGGATGTTTCCTGTTACGGGATTTGACCGTTCTATTTATTAATATTGACTAAGCTTATCATGAAGGAAGAAAACAGTGAAATCCGGTGTCTAAATGATTTTTATTAAACCACAACATTGACAATGAATCCCTTTATATGACTAATTAAACAAAAGTATCGCCAAATTCCAAATAATACTAGTATAAGTTAATCAAAGTAATAATAAATTAAATAATGACTGACTCTTTGGTCATGTTGATTGTAAGCGCGACTGTCGAACGAGAGGCATTATTGGCTTCGAATACCGGGTCGGTCACTATTGGATTTTTCTAACTTAGATTTTCTAGTAGTGGCCCGGTGTCTGGAAATTGCCCGGTGTATAGCAATCGACTTACCACCTGTTCCATTGTAAAACGTAAATCTAACTGGTGAAATATGGGCATGTACACTCCTCTGCCTACCTCTTTGGGGGTTACAGGCGTGATGTCATATTTCAATTAATTAAAACATACTGGTGTAACCAGCCAATGTTTGATTACCAGTTGTAATGCAATGTTGAGGCAATTCTGTCTGTGTGACATTAATGTTGATTTATATAAAGTACCTATAAATGGCTTGATGTAGGTCCATATAAATAGATGTATTTACTAATATATTTGCTTATAGATATTTCAAATGTTTTCCTGTATGCAATCATAATTTATATTATATTATTTTATGTTTACATATGCTATTATTTCCTTTGGTAATTACAATCATTAATGTACATACAAGACCGTTGCCATGTCACACTCGTACCGATTACATCATTATCTCAATCCACTTGTAGTGTACGAACGTAGAATTGAATACCTATACGCAATAACATTGGCATGGTTATTAAGATATCCAGTCCATTGTTATCTCAACAGGGAAAAAAAAAACCAGATTGTTTGTCGATGGTCTTTCAATTTACTAACGTATGATGCGCTTATTTGAAAAACGAATACTGTTTTATTTGCATGTGTACCTACATCTGTGTGTAAACCAACACACCTTACCGAGGTCTCCGTAACGTAATATAAAGTTTGGTAAGTTTGGTAAGTCTGTTACTCTACATTTAGTCAATAATACGTAACATCACGCTTGTAATCCCCGGAGAGGTAGGCAGAGGAGTGTAGTACGCTCCCACGTTTCATCAGTTACGTATACGTCCCACTATGGAATAGGTGGTGAGTCAGTGAGTGTATGTCAATAGACATACACCGGGCTTATATCCAGACTCCGAGCCACTATTAAAAAACCTAAATTAGACAAGACCAATAGTGCAAGACCCAGGATTTGAACCTTGGACCTCCCGATCGGCAGTCGCGCTTGCAAACAACATAACCAACGCGATATTTGGTCAGTGTGATATATATAATTTCATCTTCATTTACCTTGAGACTTATATTTAACTGTGAAACGATAAATCGTCTCGTTGATGATGAGAATGAACGTGATCGTGATGGTGATGGACATATATGGACCACTTACATACGAGTTATGTAAGTGGTTCAAATCGGAGAATTCATCAGACTAGATTTTATTTTGGGCGGACATCTTGGGACCAGCGCAAAACAGCTTCGTATAGAATCTAAACCAGATGGCAGAGTTACTCAACACACGTGGCGATACAGCTTAGGCTATAGATCGCTAAAATAGGTAGTTCACGTTCAATATTGCATTAGACAACACTTTGTTTTGTTTTCACGAACAAATTAACAAGGCATCTATGACTGAGCTTATGGAGTTACGGAGGGTCATGGACAGTACTAATTGTAAGAGCTGATCCAGCTTTGGCGCGGGGGGCGGGAGCGGGGGGTTTGTTTCACAAAGTCGTGGTTTAGTCACAAGAAGTTATAACTTAATTTTTAAATAATAGATGCAAGTAAAAAGTAAGCATTTTATTAATAAATGTAAGTAATGTACTTAAAAATACCTACCTATATTGAAATAAAAAAATCAATATTCCTTTTACGTCTCCTTTTTACGTTTTTATGGACGTGGACTAGCCGTTTGTTTTGCGTTCTCACGAAGCAAAAAATTATATGTATTTTGTTTTATTACAATGCAGTGAGCATTATAATACATAATAACAAAATAATTTTATGGCAATCTAAATGTTGTATAAGAATAGATTTTCAAGTACGGTACGATCAGACAAGATATTGCCTTGAACTGTTTTAAGTCATCAACATACGACGCCGATAAGATTTTTTTCACTCTTTCGAGTGAGCACAAAGACTCAATTAAATAAGGCATGTCAAAGTGAAACTCTATACTCGTGGAAATTTCCATTCTCTATAACGTTCTGAAAAAACAAAGACAATATGAAATAAAACTAGCAAATGCCTTTTGTGTTTCTAAAGTAGAATCATGATCGTTTTTATCAAAGTTTCATCAAAATTACGTGATTTTAACATAATCACCGTAGTTACCTAAACACGATATAGATAAAAATTAGGCTACTATATATTTTTTTACTGAGTTTCGTAATTTTATACGAGAGCTATTTACATTTGCTTTCAACGCAGGATTTTTTATCGTTTAACAATAACAATATTATTATTTGATACTAATAAATAATGTAACGCTTCATCATTATTCAGCCTGAGTTCACAGCTCGACATAGGTCTCCCCTGAGGGATTTTTGTCCATAATCGCCGTGGTGGGCTTAGGGGTTCGGGAACGTAGATTGCATGTAACGTATAATAACGTATAAAACAAGGATAGTATAATGTAAAAATTCAATTGTACTTATTTCTAATGATACATTTGAAGAAGCCGTGGGTTACTGGCTGGGTGAGTGCTGCGGGGAGGACCTTGTGTTGTGGCACACTTGACAAAGGCCTATGTCCAACAGTGGTACAATAAGGGCTGATGATGGTGATGATAATGACTTGCCAGTAGGTATATGTTCATTCGAACTTAACTCGTGCCAACGTCATTTTGTTGCCGCCGATCTTGAAACGTATAGAGTTAATTTTTTTTTGTAGCGAAACGATATTTACTATTGCAATTCGCAGTTGCAATAGGCAGCGAAATAACAGAGCGTCACTAATTTTCGGATCTATCCTATACGGATGTATGGGCGATATGGCTGTGTTAGTAGAGTGAGTGCCCTTAAATAAAGCGTTTAACATGGACTGATTTCTTATTCAAAGAAACGCTTGAAGATATCCAGTTTTCGCGAGTGAACGCTGGACGGTGGGTGACCTTCACAATGTTCCAGTACAAGTAACACATTATTATACTATTTCATGCCGCCAGATCCCTTACGCGGCAAGCAGAGAACACCGACGTACAGCCAACACAAACGTTCAAACGTTCACGAGTGTCATATTTCTGCAAACAATCACTGCAGCTAATGGGCATATCAGCAACAAACAGGATAGCGTGTGAAGCAGGATGCCCGCCGCTTCACGCATATCACTACTACTAGGTCGTTACATGTATGAACCGTTAATAGGAATAATAATTCACACACAAACACACCCAGGCCCACACTACCATAACCTGTGTCATGAGTCCAAAGCCTGTGCAATGTGAACCGACACGGGAGAACTCATGATCTGCAATAGGTTGAAACATTGTACCTACAGATATATTAATAATATTATTTTTAATATAAATCATAGTTTATTCTTTAATACATATACCAATATAATATATATACATAATTTAACAGTCATTTATAAATCAAAGTTAATGATTTATTTATCATAAATTATTTACAACTTGAATTGAATAATCACATGCATAACCTATCACTTATCTTGCAGTATTTACATTCCTTAGTAATATACAGATATATTTACAAATGAATATCACCACACTACATATGTACATGTGATGTATATTAAGCTCAAATTAGTCCACATGCTTTTCTGTAAGACATCCCTAAAACACAGTGCAAACCTAGACTTAAATTTTGTTGAAAGATAATAACAGAATAACATAAAACTGAAATGCTCAATCTAATTAACAATTTGCCAATCAGTTATCTTACCTTGGAAAAACTAAAAAAGTTTGCATAACTTTATATGTGGTAATATGAAAATATGTATTGCATTCCCCTTAATTAAAATAGCATTAACAATAACTTAAATACTTCTAACAGGTTCCAATTAAAATATTTAAGCTTGATAGACTGCATACAACAAAAAATTCTTACTCAAAGACTTTCAAGGTTTTGAATATATTTATACTCAGCTAAATGGTGAAGCATATTGATGGTGTAAAATAAATTTAACAATAATATCATTATTACCTTATAGGGTGTAGTCATGTTTGAACATAGGTCATGAGAATAAATTAAAATATCCTTTCTCTTGGATCTATTTCATCTACAATATAATCTAGCAGAGTGCAAAACCATGACAACATATAATATGAATTTAACCATACTATTGAAGTTGAGATGTAGAAGTTCAAATGCTGTAATATTCAACACAACAATTGCAATAAATCTTAAAATAACAATGCTGACCATTGGGGCTAATACCATTGTAAGAACTTTAATATCCCTTATTAAACTAAGATTTTAGAGTAGATAAAGTCTGAAAAATATCAGTCATGACATAAAATTCATAAATGGCCCAAATTAAGTTATAAAACTTGCATTTTCAATTGTTCCTGCTAGTCCTGGGTTAACTTGAAACTCATTTAATGGAAGTACTGTCTCTTCCCGCCCTAGGTATTTTATGTTTAAGAAAGGTAATATTATGTTTAACCATTAACCAATTGCATGTTCACTGATTTTTTAAATGGAAAACAAACACTATTATAAAAGTGTGTCCAAAAGTAAAAAGGTCCATGAGAATGGACATGAACCATCACAACAAGTGTACAAATAGATTTATTCAGACTCAGTAAAGATATAATTAGGTTTTAAATCTCACTAACTATGGCTGTATATAAACATTAGTTAAGTTAACATTATTTTGCAGTATTCCGCACTTTGTGATTTAACCATGAACAGTCGATTTATGCAAAGTAATACCTGACTCAACTAACTGATATGAAACTTAATTTTCTTCTTCCAACCACCATGGTATTTGATTACAATTTAAATTCAATGTTTTGATAAGGAATTAATATCTTATCAAGACTGTTAAATTATGTTCTTGTAAAATAGATTTTATATTGATTTAGATTGAATGTTGAAAACATTGTATATTTTTTAAGAGGAGAATAGGAGAATATGTAAATATTTTTGATGACTAATTCAGGGTCAGAAATATGCAATAAAAATAAGTTAATTAAACAAGAATAATAAATAAAATGTGCCATACTTCTGAACAATCTTATTTAGTTAATGAATAAAGCCCAATTATCAGGCATAATTATCAGAATATTCTACATGTTAGGTAGGTATCAGTAACTACACTATTAACAATGTATGAAAAAATGGCTAGGCAGTATGTAAGTATATTGTTTTAGGCTTATGAAACAAAGTATATTTTGTCTATTTTATTACCGACATGAACAAAAAATACTAACCAATTAATTTTACTACTCGGAATGTAACTGAATAAAACCAACGATTCTTAAATTACTGCAGTGAATTATTTATTATTTTTGTTACCAAACGTAAATGGAAATGAAGTGAAAGGAGGTAACAGGAACATCATCAAATTCTTGTTTGGAATGAGGATAAAGGGCATTAGCCTGTTTTAAAGAGATGAAATTCGACTTTAGAGCTAAACCTAATTACGCTTCATAAGCTCATATTACGTTAAGCTTGTAAAAATTGTATTACAAAATATGAAAGTTAAAATTTATCAGTAAAAATTATAGTTTAAGTTTAAAACTTACCTAAGAATTTCAATATAGCTTTGGTGACTAAGCACAGCCTTCTCACAGGCCTCCAATGAATACACGAAGTGGTGTAACTGTGATAAATATCGCAGATTTATCTTAAAATAAATATTGAACACACTTTATTCACTACCACATCTGTTTTTCTGATTAGCTCTCCTATTATTACACCGCCACTGTTCGCTACCGATAATCATTAACTACAAACTGCACACCTGTTTTTATTAAACTCTATTATAACACATTTATAACAAAAATTGTGAATAAAAGTCAAAACAACGAAACACTTGTCTTGTCACTTGACAGAAAGAGGATTAACCTCGTCCAAAAAGAAAATATTATAGCTATTTCACTTAAAATAACAAAACAATCATATTTTGCACGGTAATATAATAAACCTTTTATATTAATAACCATTCAAGGCCGAATATAAATTTAAAAATGTATTTCGCAAGAGTATTTGAATTTCTTGGGAACCGAAACAAGAAACGACAAAATACGAGGAAGGCGATTGCCACACTGCCATAGACAGAGTAAATATGTTGTAATTACGCTCCTACAGACGGATAACAAATCATATTTTGTTAATTATGTATGATAATGCAGAATACAGTGCTTTTAATACCTATTATATAATTTAAAAACGTATAAATCTTTAAAGTACTAAACGAACAGGGAAAAAATACTTAATAATACGTATTTGACAAATAAGTCCTTGTAGATTTCAACCAAACTATTTAAAATCTGGTTTGATTACTTTTGCGTCGGTTAGCCGAGCTTTACTCATACTGGCCGTTACTGCCATAGTCATAATTTCGATCTGCACCAGATTATCTACTTGTCGTTGTTACTATTTGTGCGTTGTCTACATATATAAAAAAAAACTATTTGATTATTTGACAACATTTATAATTTTGTAAATTGCTACGTACATGTGATATTTGTAACCTGAAAACGTTACATCACGCCTGTGATCTTCAAAGAGCTAGGCAGAAGAGTGTAGTACGCCTTTACGTTTCGCCAGTTACATTTACGTCTCACTATGGTGTGCCTATTATCATACATCGGGCACATATTCAGACTCGAGCCAGTACCTACTAGAGAAATCTAAATTAGAAAAATCCAATAGGGCCCGACCCGGGATTCGAACAGAGGAGCTCTCGATCTGCAATCGCGCTAGCAACCAACACGACCAACGAGGCAGTCAATAATTATTTATCAATAATTACGTAGATAAAAATTTCCGATAAAGTATGTTACAGTATCTCTGACACCACAGCGCGATTAGTGCGTAGGTACTGACGTTGTAAATCGGCACACACTGGTTGCTATAAATATACGAATTATTAGGTCGATCTAAAATTGTTCACATGCGACATGATTCAGGTAAACGATATAGGTATATACGACGTCGATATGCGAAAAAGTTTATTCGATGTTGGTTTAGATAACTAGAGTCCGAATAACTTAAGCAATATTAGGATGATGTTTTACTTAATTTATTAAGGGTTCTGTTTGCATGGTTATCATTGAAATCCAGCAACTGAATAAAAATTCCATTTATCTTTTGATATTTTTCTTTCCACTTACTTTTTCGTCCTCTTGCATTTATCGATTGTATATCTTTAATTCTGTAACCGTTACTTGATTCATTTTCTTCAACCTTATAGAAAATTTTTCAGCTAAGACGCCAATTTAGCTAGTCAACTTGTCTATTTATATGTATTGTTATTAACTATGAGACTGATGATCATACCGCAAAATATTATAATAATGAACCATTTATTCCATGTAAATTACGTCCAGGTGGATATAAACGTAACTGGTGAAACGTGGGAGTATACTACACTTCTCTGTCCACCTCTCCGGGGATTACAGGCGTGATGTTACGTTAACAAGGTTGAACAACATAGTTCAAATGATTAGTACGTTGAAGTAGTAGGCCAAAGCTATGTGGCTGGTCATACATGTTGGAGAACCCATGGTCATTGGCGCAGACGAGTTCTGGATTTTTCTTCCCATTCTTTTATTGTTCCACTGTTCGGCACGGGTCAGCTCTCAGAGAGGGTTGAGGCAACAGTTGGCCACGCTGGCAAAGTATGAGTTCGTACACTTCAGGCTTTAGAAAACATTTTTTTTATAAACTCTAAGGTGTGCATGTTTCCTTACGATGTGTTCCTTTACCATTGTAGCAAGTGATGTTTAACCCGATGTTTAGCAAGTGATTTGAGCTCCAGCTCCCAATTAGTGATTACCATTTTTGCTGTATGTATTTTACTGTTACCGCTTATTATTATCAGTTATAGTGGGTAGGTAAAGCGGCTGCCAGTGGTTGGAATTGTAACGCTGAAGATCAAAATCTGTCGGGTGTTGTTAGTCATCACCAGTACCAAAGATAATTCGAGGCCAAATTGGAGAGTTTCTCAGTGAGAGACTAAAACTTATTAAATATATGTAGGTACTGTGTTGTACTTGCTTCACAAACATTGATTCGTGAACGAACATTAACATTATCAGACATACGAGGAAAACATGTAACATGTACGGTGTTACATAATAGGTCGTAAATATGTATTAGCGAAGATCTATAGTGGGCTTTTGTCCATTGACCTCGGTTACAAGATAATTTAAAAGCTAAAAATAGAATTTAAATTACAAATTGTAAATTGGACGGTAAACGAGTAATAAATATTTTTCGGTTACAATTTAAAAATTCGTGTTTCTAAACAATAACATTTTATATATTTACATACAAAGCCAGATACGCTATACATACATATAATTACAATGTTTGACCGAATGTCAATTTTTGGTCCAAGCGAGACCCGAAACATACCATTCGTCTATCGCCATTACTTTCGGCCGGAGTCATAGCCGAAGATTCATTCAATCTAAGAATAAGTAGTATTAAGCGTAATCTAAATAAACTGGCAAACTGGTAACAAAACTTCGGATTTGCGGTCTTTAAATCTTTCGCCTCACTTTTGCTTTGATACATATTAGTTTCGGACTAAATTAGCTGAAGCTGAAACTTAGTTGGAAATTAATCTAGCCTAAATGTGTTTGTATACAGCGATAATTTTAATTTTCATACAGGAAGTTAGTGTACTACAATGTAAGTATTGTAGTTTCATGTTTAATTAAATTTTTATCTATTTATTGAAATTTAAATTTTGTATCTTATTTTTAATAGATTAGTCATCTGGTTATATTGTGTTTATCATAGGAACAAGAAATGAATTTTGACCCATATTTAAAGGGAAAGGTTAATTTAAAGGTTAAAGTTTAAATCATAAAGATTTTAAGGAAACGTTTTTAAATAAAACAATTACGGACTAGCGTCCTTTTTATAGTTTTTATTGATACAACAGTAATAATATAACAGATGCATAAAACAATATTTTAGTGTCAACAATATACAATATAACTCACATGTATTGTAACAAGATTGTGCATACAACAGCAAATAAAAAGTTTTATATAATCTTTGTAGGTACCTGAACTTTTGTTTAATTAATATTAATATATTTTAACAATTTAACATATGCTGTCCAAATATTACAGAAAATATTTTTATGTACTTACTAAAGCAGACATTAACTTGATTTATTTGTTTAACTTGTATAATTTAATACAAATTAAATTTTAAATAACTGAATACAAAATTAATCAAAAAATACAAATTAGGCAACAATTATACACAACTATTACAGTAAAATATTTCTGAAATATTTTGACTAGAACAAACACAGATAACAAAAAGTGATAACAATATTTGTCTTTAGAACGGATTAAATTCTCTATATTTATATATTACATATAATTTTATAATAAAGATATGTGAATAGATTAGATATTTTTTAAACTAAAGCATTAAGCTTTTTCCCTACAAGGAGTAACACAAATCAACTCTATATTAGCTGAGTATTAGCAGCACGATATTTGGTCCCGAATCAATTAATATTTATATGTTAATGTATCGATTTAAACTTACCTTTATACATAGTTGTATGGATGTTACCGGTAGCCGACGTTTTGTTTAATTTTACGCTCATAAATAAGCCGTTTCATGGCAAATATTTTTGACTGTCTATTGGTATATACTATATACAACACAAAATTAGTTTTCAATGAATCGTATGATCTGAAAGAGAGCTCCTGTGGCGCCGTTCACGAAGACCTCCTAACGCTGAAGAAATACGTCAGAAGCGAGATCATTCTACATTTTAAAGTGGCCAATATTGACCGACTGATGAAAGGTATTAATTGGTGCATTCTTTACTGTGCTTGATCTGAGATCGCCCGTAGAATAAAGAAATTAGTCGTGTTTGTATTTTATCAGCAATGTCTTGTAAAAAACGATAGTGCTACCATCTAGGTGATATTGCTGACAACTAGGCGACCGAGTAGAATATTTTCGCACTACTCACATTAAAGGACGCTCAAGTATATACGCTACTTCTATATAAAGCAAGGGTGGGTAACGGGAGGGTGATTCACGTCCACATTGTCGTATATTTTACAATCTGTATATAGACAAACATAACCGCTCTACGTGATATACAAGAAAATGTAAACAATCTTAGAACCATGCAAAAGGTGTAAAAACAATGTTTTCACTTCAACTGGCATAATTATGTGCAGTAAACTTCGTTACGCAATGACGTCAGATACTACCTATAATGTACTTTAATTAGTCGTCTAAATGCACGTCCATAGGTTTAACTTTGAGCCTTTGAGCCAGAGCGGCGCTGGATTCGATCTGTTGCTGCACGTACGAGACTGTTCCTTTGCTGTCGGATATCCGTGCGGCTTTCTTCTCCTTATCGCCCGGCGCCAGCACCGGTAGATCTGGATCGGCCTGCGAGTGAAATATCTACTTAACAACACAGGGGGTTTGATAACTGCTCATTTCTTCACACAATACGTTAGTCTACCCGTAAAATGTAGCATCACGCCTGTACTTCCCGAAGAGGTAGGCAGAGGAGTGCAGTACACTCCCACGTTTTACCAGTTACGTTTACGTCTCAACATGGAATAAGTGGTCAGTCTTTTGCCATACATCGGGCTCACATCCAGACTCCGAGCTACTACTAGAAAATCTTAGTTGTAATAATCCAATTGTATCCGATCTGGGATTTGAACCCAGGACTTCTGGATTCTAGGTAATATAGAAGGTATAATTATAAAACATAGGAATTTCATTCCTACGTTTTATAATTATATCTACTTGGCCGTCCCTAAGGGGACGTCTATAATTCCTACGCTGGGCGTACGGATTGTGAATCTTATATAATTCGATGGTGTTTCATTCAATTCGCTCATCCGTCGCCTCGCCCGCCGGGGGCCGTACCGGGCGCAGCGCGCGCCAGTGCCGCACGCAGTCCGCGAGCCGCTCGCCGAAGCCGGGCGCGAAGCAGTCGGGGTCGACGGCCACGAAGCAGTGCGCCAGGTCGGCGGGCCCGCCCGCGCCGCTGTGCGACCACGAGCGCACGTGCTGGCCGTACTTTGATCCTGAAATGTGACGACTTTAATTACACCGCACGACTCAGTTACGTTCAATTAATTTAACTGAATTCACGTTAATTGCCACATTTGCCGTGTTATTTGTAAGCGCGTCTACTGATGTGAATGTGATCTGGGTTCGATACCCGGGTTCAGCCAATTATATGTAGATTTTCAAATTTTTTTTTAAATGTGTATCAGTTTGAAAGTTACTCCCTCTATTTAGTATGCTATGAAAAAAATTACTATGATAGCAATGTACTAGCGTGCCCGCAGTATGACGAATCTTTAAGACTTGCTACACGAGCTCCATGACAGCACACCCCGGAAGTCGGAAGTAAAGCAGACGCCATGGCTGATACCGTTTGGACAATTAATATGTTTTCAAAATAATTTAACATACATAAGTTTAGTATGTAAGCAGTGTGAAAATTGGGAAAGAAAACGAGCTACTTAGGAATAGTATTTCATATCAACTCATGAATGATTGAAATAATGAATAAAAGTATGGATATTATTCAAGGTTTTCCACAAACGAAGTAACTAGCATTAATCAGTTAGGACATGAAACACATTTATAAGTTAATCTATCCCTGGGTACGCCGCGCTACACCGCACTCAGCTGGTTGTCAGAGCCTTGGCTGTTCACATTTTACCTGAGGATATCCCGCAGAACAGCTCCACCATGGCCGCAAGCCCGTAACCTTTGTAGCCCGAAGTCTTCTCTGCACCGCCCAACGGCATTAGGCAAGCTGTTTGAAAGGCCTGCAAAATGGCCAATGATTACATTAAATTGAGGAAAATACGCGGGAAATTACCACCATATATCATACAATTCTATATAAGGTATATTAATCCGTTTACTTTCGTGTAACATGTTAAACGCAGGGGTACAAGGGGCATACTTATTGCCTAATGACATTTTTTCCCAATCAACCCTCGGTACGACCACATATCCGTAATGAATATGAATATTAAGATTATAATTATTAAACTGTATATCTTGTAATCTTTGGAGCCGCCTCTCCTCCCACATTAAGAAGCCATTAAATTAGTCACATCACACTGGCAACGAATAATTCTTCTTCAAAAATACAGAAGTATCATAACGACTACTGTTAGTGTCTTCAGAGAACACCCTCTAGATAAAAAAGCGAGGATGAATAGACTAGTCATGAAATAGAGCATGCACTATAAAACTGCACGCACTGCCTCATTGGTATCGTTGCAAGCGCGACTGCTGATTATATTAAGAAGACCTGGATTCGAATTCCGAGTCCAGGTACTATTGGAGTCTTTCTAAGATTTTCTAGTAGAAATGAATATTAGTGGCTCGGAGTCTGAGTTTCTGCTGTGTACGGCAATAGGCTCACCTTCTATTCCATAGTGGGAGGTAAACGTAACTGGTGAAACGTGGGAGTGTACTACGCTCCTCTACGTTGTTCACATGCGTGAAATTACGTTTTGTTTGACAGCACCCAACTACTAAAAAGGAAGCAGAAATCAATATAGTCGGATTTAATTACAATATACACTTACCAACTGTGCATCATTCGTCTCTTTACCATCGGGATCTTGCGCCCAACCATTCGGGATCGGCTCCCCTTTGCGCATTTGCATTTCAATCTACAAACAAAGTTATGATGACCACGCACATTCCTTTATCGATACGTATTAATTTGAACGAAACAAGTGATTAATTTGCGATTAAGATAATTCATAGTTCTTAAACGAGACCATTAATATTTTTTTAATCACATAGGTAGATATATCTGTTTCGTGACTCTTTCTCATATTATGTATTTGAGTTGAATGCTATTTTGTACTCATGTGTAGAGAGGAAAGGGAATATTTAGCGACAAGCGGTGAAAAGAGTAAAGTTCTCCTGTACTAATTATGTTTATTATCGAATGTGACAGTTATATTTCTCCAACTCGCCCAGGCAGCGTGGAGATTATTGGCACAAACTCCTTAGGGTCTATGTCCAGCTGTGGACTTAGACCGATGGTTATGATGATTTTTTATAAAGGATGGAGACGATGTGCATTATAAATAAATAAACAAAGAGTCGAACGGATTTCATAACGTAGACATTATTACCCGCTACCGTTCCCATAGGATTTACAAGCTAAATTTAAATCCACAAGGAAAAATCTGCCACATGGCGAATTTTAATATTTATAGATACAACGAATGTAATGTATAAATAGATCCTCACACCTCAAGACTCCGCGTTATTAGAAGTCCAATTACCAACGAACAAAGTTCCAAGAGACAATTTCCAAAAAATTCCAAAATATTCAATTATTATATGACATTAATTTATATATAATACCTTGCCAACAGCAACGGCAGTCGTTGCCATATCCAAGTAGAAAGTCTCTCCATGCGAAGCGGGTGCCACCACAGACAGAGGGTTCGTCCCTAATGCCGACTGAAAGTGGAATGGAAACAATGTGAATATGATCAATGATTTTTTTTTTTGTATTTCGAAATAAAACACTGCAACAACATTATTATTTTTTTTTATTTCCACCGCGTGCACACTCGAGAGGGCCATTTAATTTACTTTTAGATATTAGGTATGTTGAACATTTTAACGCGACCACTCGACCAGCGGTGTTAATTAATAAAAATGGTGTCTCAATTCAAAATGGCACTGTGTGCTTACATTGTTATGAAGAACAACTTTAAGCAAACAAAATGACGTAACATCACGCCCGTGCCCGAAGTGGTAGGCAGAGGAGGGCAGTACACCAGTTCACCACTCACGTTAAACAAAATAAATTGGGTAACAAGATTAGATACCTGTTTACTTCTAGTAGGTGCTAAAAGCGGCGACGTGTTTGTAAATGCCATTCCTATGAGCCCCTTGTCCGCTGCCTTCTGCGCCCACCAGCCCGCAATGCCGTTGTGGTTGGAACCTAAACATTATACAACATATAACATAACATATAACATAACTTTAAATCAATTAATATACAATCTTATCCTCTTCTGGTCTCAAAGCACAAAAAAATAATGTATCCGAGTTATTGCGTTTTAGAGCCAATGTGAAGTCGATTTTATGAGCGGAATGACGTCTGAGACCTTGGTGACAAAAATTGGCGTTAAATCAATTCTATTTGCCGACGAAATTATACGCAGAAAGACTCGTACTTTTTTAAGCTTTAGGAACTAGGAAAGTTCGATTACCTTAGAATGAGAAGGGCTCAGGTCATAAGTAGGTGACGCAGCTCCAGTGCGGATGGACAGACATAGGGAGCATTACGTAGAATTCTATGAAGTTCTTCGCGATAATTTCCTTGACTAATATTAAATGATATTTAAACTTAAACGGCTTTATAAAGTCAGAAATACTTGTCAGAAATTAGACCTGTTACCTATGAAACTGTAAAATATATATATATATATATATTGTGTATTCACCTTTTACCGTCACCCAACCCACTCCGGTATCCTTCGCCTTCTTAATAGCGATGTCCATCGCGAAATGACTAGCGGTGGCCCCAAGAACATTGTTAGCATCCACCCACGCCGTGGACACACTCTCCTTCAGTATCTTCGGCTCGTTGTTTGGACAACATGCTCCACTTAGGATGTCATTAATGTAGAATTCTAAAAGTGAATTAAAAATATGAACTGAATGTTTTCATGAAAAAATGCTTTTGTTTCATTTTGTGGATTATAATGTGTTCAACTCGTACCTACGTATTTTCAAGATAAGTCATTTAATAGTAAAAATCAAGGTCTTGGATTATAAGTTTCTCCCATCGAAACGAAAAAAGAATATTGTTGTAGAATGTAAAAATAATAAATCCATGAAGAATGTATATGTAAATAATCAATCCATTGAGACAATCTCTGCGGGGGATGTACTATAGTTATATAATGCTTTAAAATCAATTTAAAATACCTAATTCATCTGTCTACTTCGCTCCATATTATGTAAAGAGATATTTTGATTCAGATGTAAGTTTTACAATTAGGTACGTAGGACCTTGTCCCTGTAGTTCGGGAGTAGAATACGAGCTACGGTATCTCCTGCCTGTCGTAAGAGGCGACTAAAAGGAGGC
>DWDV01000582.1:0-16039 GCA_018245615.1 Mimoniades ocyalus
TAGTAGTGCCCGATCCGGGAATCGAACCCAGGACCTCCCGTTCGGCAGTCGCACTTGCAACCAACACGACCAACGAGACAGTCAAATCATATAAATAAAAAGGCATTTTTATTTATATGATTCTATATGATATCATTGTTTATTATGATACTGAATTACCCGGCTGCCCGCTCGTCGAAGTGGATGTATTTGTTAGCGCGCGCGATGTTTGCACACAAAACAATTGTCGGCTGCGTTCGACGCAGATCTTATTTATTTTAGCTCGTTTTGTCGTAATCAAGGGCAGGGAGGTGGTCGCGATGTACAGGCTGTTTGTTTTTCGAATTTTAATCTAACGAGGTTACGGGATGTCGAGTTTTAATATGTAGTATAGGTATCCACTTTCTAAATGGTTGTCGTATAAGGTATCTCGTTTAAGGTATAATTATTCTCGTATAAGGTAAGTAGAGGTCATGCAATACCATGCTGATTGTAAATTTCGATTTTGTTTATAAGGTTGCATACAAATGTTAAATATTGTATTTGAAAGTTTGTTTTGTAAGTACAAAGAAGTAGGGTTGTAAAAAATTAAGTGGATACTGAAATATAAGTTATATTTTTGCCTGCCTTTTTAATTTTTTTTAATATTTACATAAGTATGCCAAAATTAGGCTTATGACGTGCGGTGAATATGAAGTCGGTTTTGGTATACAATTCTTTAGAGATCGTGGAGTTGGGTTAAGCCTCAAAATATTTCGTTTTATTTCGTTTCATTAAATTTTCATTAATTCAAAATTTTCGAATAAATTCAACCATAAAAAAATTGTGTGTATTAATTAAAGATAAAAAGTATATTTGGTACTGGGTGCTCTCTGCCTACCCCGCAACCCCGGGACCTGGTATGATGATATAATTAATTTTAATGACTGCCTTGTTGGTCAAGTGGTTGCAAGAGGGACTGCTGACCGAGAAGTCCTAGGTTTGATCCCCGGGTCGGATACTACATATTAGATTTTTCTTACTTGGATTTTCTAGTATAGCTCGAAGTCTGAATTTGTGGCCGGCTTATAGCAATAGACTAACCGTCTATTCATTGTGGAACGTTTAATGCACACCGTGAAATGTGTGAGTGTGCCTATTACACTTCTCTGTCTACCTCTTCGGAGATTACTAGCGTGATGTAACTTTTTTTTATTATGTATAATTTCATTATTTTTATTATCAGGACTTGGGAATCTACTTTATTGATAATAAAATTAGGTATTAATATAAGTAGGTACCTTTATATTTTTGGGTCATTAATGTAAAATTTGTTCATATAAAATATGATATTATCCGACCACGCTGTATATTCTCACCTACCATTGCAAGAGGGCGCGCCCAATTGTTTACGTTATTTCATCGCGTTCTGCTCCACAAAAGACATTCTGTTGTTTACTTTCCGCCAAATCACTACCCCTGTACAGTGATATCAATCCAGTGCATATTTTATTAAAAAACAGGGGCGCATTCGACCGGCAAAAGTGGTATAAGTTTGCGTCTTACTTCCACTGCGCTGTTATTCCAATTTCAACTTTCGGTTTTAAGTACTAAGGTTTGATATCTAACGGGGACGTTTTGTATTGTTTTTTGATGTGATTGAAGGGTATTTTATTATTTTTAAGGGCCTTGAAAGTGAAATGAGATGAGATAATGACGTCATAAATATCTGAGTGTTGTTTTAGGTTACAATCGTTGCTATTATCTCTGCAGCACTGTAACGTTTTGATAAAGAATATAAATAAATAAATCATTCCATTAATAATATTTTGGCGAAAATCTTTTACAAATAATAATAATATATCTTTAATTCATCTTATACAGAAAGATCATGCAATTGAGCGAATGATAAGCTTTAAGTAATTATATGATATTGATAAACCTTATGGCAATCATAAAATATAAATGTCGAAATTTAGAATTTTCTTATTTCTTCTTAATCATAAGGTCAACACAATTAGGTATAGGAACAATTTTATTTTCAGAAACGAATAATATACCTACTATTACTATAATATTATTTCCTCTGCCCACCTCTTCAGGGATTACAGGCGTGATGTTACTTTTTTCGAATATTATAACATTTCAAATTCGACCAGCGACGTTATCAATGCATATGTAGCTATCAGTAGGTAAATAAAACGATGAATTCGCATTACATACCTATATACAGATACCTACACATGTAAATTTTATGAACTTTCCTCATATTGTTCCACGTCTAATCTAGAACAGTGATCAAATCTTCATTCTCTCCGCGAAGCTGTCACACGTGCCCGCTGCTTCACTTGTCCGTTTATCTCCATTCCCCCTCCTGTTGTCTAGATAGGATTCAGAGCTACTGCCTTTTGTTCTCTGTACGTTGCATTGTATGAATAAAGTTCACGTGACATATCACACGTGGTCCCCTACGGGGTAGGCTCTGCCTGTAAAGGGGCCAAATATCTCATCATCAGCTAGTGACTGACTTATTTGGTACGATGTTTTAACGTTTGTTTGTGATGTGAACGTCTGAGTATTGTACGAATCTAGCAATACGTAGGGGCATTTTATGAGTAAGTGCATACTTTGAACAGAATTTTTGTTACTTTGAAGATTTAACGTTGGTCGTGTTGGTTGTAAGAGCGACTACCGATCGGGAGGTTTTGGATTCAAATCACGGGTCGAGTAGGTACTACCAGATTTTTCTAATTTAGATTTTCTAATAGTGGCTCTGAGTCTGGAAAAGTGCCCCGTGTATGGCAATAGGCTCACCACCTATTCCATAGTGGGACGTAAACGGAAATGGTGGAGTGTACTAAACTCCTCTGGCTACCTCTTCGGGGATTACAAGAGTGATGTTTCGTTACGTTACAAAGAGCTAATTTAGCAGACTTGCTATGTTAAATCTATCTGTATAGATACATCATTGCTGATTTTCAAGCACTAAAGCCTAAGTTCTCAAGGCAATGTCATCCTGCAGCCATGATGACAATTAGAAAAAATATTCAAGCAACCTCTCTAGGAAAGTGTGCTACATTCTAAGTAGCATTCCTTCCATTAGATGAGATTATAGTCAAACGCCAGGCTGTTGCTACGAAAAACCTTCCCTGCCAAATTTTGAACGATAATTTAAAAACGAAATTTTAACAATAGTTTAAGGTATTCGAGGGTAGGAGTACCCTCCTTAGGTAGTCGAGGGTATTGAACTTGACCAGCATGGCAGAGCCAGCCAAGTGTATGTTGGCTGATTTCGTCCACCTTATAGCGTAGTACCTACATATGTAATAATTTTGAGTCGTGTAGGTTAATTCATTTAATTTCTATTAATTACAACAGACAGTTAAATTCAATCTGAAAAACGTGCACAATAGAGTTGCCAGAGGGGCGTTCAAGCATGGAGCCCCAAACCCCGGTAATGGGATGTTGAATTCCAAACCACTAAGCTATTTCTGTTCCATACTTATTACTGTTCAATATGAAATTTACAACGTCATATTACCTTATACACAGCTTGTATTTTATTTGATCACACAGGTACTTGCTGCAGAAAAAAATGCTGCTTCGTGGGATAATGAAAAACACGAAGGATTTTCAACAATTTAATTTAGGTATTATGTAATTCTCGTAATAGACTAAGTCTCATATAATATGTCTGACGTTTACACAGCATGTTTGCACTTACACATACATGGTGGAAAATTTAGATAAGGCAGTTCTGTTACACACAAACATCTAAAAACTGACTGCTATAAAACATTGATCTTATATTTGACATTTTGGCGTTCATGCATTTTATATCAGTATTCACTAAATTAATACAGTACAGTCAGCAAAAAACTGTACATTTTCTTAATCAATTTTTTTTATGAAACATAATTTTCTCTTAATTAGTGTCGTTTGATGTTTAATATCTACATCAAAGTATGAGTTTATAAATATTTGTATGGTTAGTTGCCTTTTCTAAATTTTTCGCCCGATATTTTTAACTAATTTCAATATTTTACACGCCTATCGTAATTATAGGCAAACGAGAACATTTAATAATTAACAAAATAATCATATCAATGATGATATTTATAAACATAATTGAATAATTTATTAAGATGACTTCACACGATCGATTTATTTAAGTTCGAAATATATAAACATGTCTAAAAAGTATACGGTTTACGAGTTTAATATTTCTCAATTTGTCAAATTAATACATAACCATAACATTGATTACTGAGCGTATGCAAAACATGAACTCTCTTTGCATAAAGAGTTTATTTTCTTTTTTATACAAGAAAAATCTTAAATCGAACCTCGTATATAATTCGTTTATATGTATCTAAGTACTTCTTTGCTCGGAGATCTTTAGAAATTTCGTTGTGGTCTTAATACAAAATACAACATAAGATAAGACAGTGAATAATTTTCTTCATATTAAATATTATTAAACATCGTATATGACATTATACTTTTAGGGTGTTAGCAGACGACAGATAAAGTTTTGACTATTCGTGAGTAGGTACAAAATTTATACATGTGAATAGGTGACATGGATCACGTTTAACATTTATGGACCATTCTAGAAAATTCTAGCTAAACGATATTAAAACAATGAGATCGTTGGCACTGTCTGATGTATTTCGCCGCTACTTAGAACGAACTTCGTTAATGATTGGAATATGATCTGAACCTAGTCACAGACGTTTTTTCCATCAAAATACAGATACGTGACGCATACGAACGAATGAAACTCTTCGGATGAAACACAACGTTATTTTACAGCGAGAATATTATAATTATATTTCAGCACTGTGACCTTAAACAAATGATAACAATGTCAAATCATTGCTTTACTTAAGGGTGGTCATGATGAGCACAAAAACGTCGGAAGGTAACGATTCCGGTATCGGATGAGAACAGTCTGTCGTATGCATTGCACCCTATAACTAATTAATATACAAATTAACGACACATAGCCATTATGTATACAGACCTCGGACAAGCCGCTCCACACAACAGCCGCAAGTGGAAAGCGACAAGGTGTGGCAAGAGCATTATATTTTAGAGTTTAGCCACAATCGCATGGACGCCAACATCATGCTAATGCAACATAATTTCATGCTGAATGTTATGTGCTTTATCAACATCAATATAATGTTTAACAGAATTACAAATCTGTCTAAATATAGAGATAGACTGTAGGAAGATAAACTCCTGAGAGCTAACTTTGTATGCTAATTGTCTTGTAACATGTCTATTTCCTTTCAGACACATTATCTGTTCTGCTTTGTTGTTGATAGCAAATAAAGATATGTTGATAGAAGTCAGGCCTACGTAATTGTGGTTAGTCTAGTAATAATGATTCGCTTTTGTCGTTAGCTTCTTCTGGCTGTTGGGAGTCGAGCGTGTGCGGTGACGCTTATTGTCTAACTAATTAAATTTTGCGTTATATTTACAAAGAGTATTAATATTACATATAATATTACAATCGTTGCAACATATTGGACTTAAATTTCAAATTGTGACAGTTAAGAGTTATTTTGACATGATTTCACGCGCGCACGGGTGTTTTGGAAATTCGGATTTAAAACAGTTAGGTAATGTTGTTATTAATTACAAATGGTATTTAAAGGTATTATGATTGAATTCAGAAAATCCAAAATCTTTGTATTAAACAGTTATAAATCAGACGTACATGATACGCAATAATAGAGTAAAAAATCGATATGCAATTTTTTTTTAAGCTATTGAAAAATTAACACTCATGACAAAATAACTTTTTAACGTCGACCTTACAATACACACATTTTTACAATTTACAATTATTTTCATTTAATTATTTATTGAGTTCTAACAATCACACGTTTGAACATAACACTCGAAAGCGAGTAACAATGTCTTGTCAAAAACATCTACATATATAATTACAAGACAATAAAGCAATTGTCGCCTCTTAAACTACACTATACTGCCGTTTAAATAATGCGTATTGATATACCTAATTATTTACAAAACTGACGACGACAATCGAATAGAATATAATTCTATTCAGGTCTAAACCAGTCTTAAGTCTATAAGAAGAAACAAAGGAACTTTTAAAAATAACGGTTAAAACCGCAGAACCCACAGACTTTATGTTCGTTAGAAATGACATTTACACATTACAATTTTTATATTTGCCCGGTTTATGTAAATTAGCACTAATTTTTGAATGGACAAAATACAATACAATACAAAACTTGAGGGATATTTACTAGTCATATTAACTTGTAGACATCCATGAAAGAAGACTGTAAGGATGTGTGATTAATCCTAAGGGCTAAATTAAAATGCCTCTCGACCTTTCTTATTTTGCGAACTTTACTCTTATAATTGTGAAACCGGCTATCTATCAATACGGTGGCACGAAGAAATTAATATAACAGTAAGTATTGTAAGCAATTAATCAGTCGTCATAATTAACAATTAAAACTTGAATTAACATATATGTACGTAAATATGAACAACGTTGCAAACTGCTACGATGAGTAGGATACAGTGAAGCAACAAGTAACATGAATAAGAAATAAGGACCTGTGGCGACTTACTTTTCACGACACTAGATGTCACTACATGTTTTCTGAATCACGTGATTGGGATATTTTAAGTATTCTACATGAACACAAGTTCCAAACATTTCAGCTCCAACCAGAATTTCGGTGCAGAACAGCTGTTTTGAATAAACACAATTCCTTAGTGTAGCTTAAGATCTTTCTGTGACAAGCATCAGGAATAGATGCGAAATACATGATTGCCTCAAGATTTAAACATGTTGTAAAAATATTCTTACTTCAATCAAAATAATATCCAACTGTTAGGCTCAAATCAGTTCCCGCAACCATGCAAGTCATTGTGCTTATTTCATTATGGTTCTCCGGTATGAATGTGTGAAGATAAAAAATCATTTGACAAATTAATTTTGTGAGAGACGTTGTGTCGCAGTGAAGGCTTCCAAAAAGTTTGGTGACTATTTTATTTAACGAATTACGGAAATAATTGTATATAAAAAATTGTTATCTTACTAAAAAACAGTAGTTTTCGTGAAAATATGTTATAAGTCACACATTTAAAGGATGATAATGCTTTTTTTATGTTTAATTTTCCAAATAATCGTTTACCGGATTTATGCTTGCAAATTCGTTTCACTTACTCATAATGATAAGAATGAATCAGGATTCAGTTGTGGATAAAAACGCAAACCTAATAGGTTAGGAGGAACATAGGTATTATTGAGCTGTCGCCAAAAGAACGGATATTTCTTACCACATATAGCCGTGTTACTCAAACGTAAACCGTAATCGTACACATGAACGTCTAATCATATATTTACACATTTCCCAAGCATATCTTGGACATCACTAATATAACTTTCAAACAGTCTTTCAGTGGACTTAAACTTCTGGTCAGAATATCACTGTAAGCGGTCTCCTGAACTCGGGACCGCCTTGAGTACCTTGGGAATACTGGCCTGGGTACTGCGGCATCAGGATGCTGGAGGACCCTTGGTAGTATGGCAACGATGGAGACGGATTCGATCCAGACGACGAAGAGCCCTCAGCGCGGTCTTGAGAACTCTTCACCGTTACATCTGGGGATTCCGCTGGAGACCTTGGCGAGAGACTTGAAGCGGAGTTGACGGCAGAACTGAGTCCTGCCATAGCTGCTGCGGAGGCCTCCGAGTACATCTTACTGATATCCATTGGATAGGATCTTTGCTGTTGTTGATCCATATACATGTAAGCCTTAGACAAGGCTGCTGAATCGAGGTAACCTCGGGATGGGTCAGGGTACATGCCGTAGCTCCTGTACTTTTCTTCGATAGAGTATTTTGTCATGTCCATTGAAGAACCCATCTGTAACAAGATTTATTTGGTGAGATGGATGTATAATATATAACAATTATTGTATATGTTATGCTTATTATTAACTATTATTAACTTCCACTGCCTCTTTAGTTGCGTAGTTGCGTGTGCCACTGCCGAACAATACGTCCTGGGCTCAAATCCCGGGTCAGGTACTATTGGACTTTTCTAACTCAAATTTTTATTTGAAATTTGTGGTAGTGAGCCTGAGTCCACATTTGTCCCCGGTGTATAGTAATAATAATATATTCCATTGTGGGACGTACATAGACGTTGCTGGTAAAAGGCGGGAGTGTACTGCACTGCTCTGTCTACCTCTGCGGTCATTACAGGCGTGATGTTACGTTTTTTGCGTTTTATTATTAATAAATTTTATTTTTGTATGTCTTTTCAACTAACCATCTCTTAATCAAAACTCTAAAGAAGTTGATATTAAAACAAGTTGGCATTTCTATACAACCTTAACTCAACCGATCATTTCGAATGTCAAATTCTTTTATATTCGTAAATATGGAACAACGACGTTATTTAACGAAGCGATTGGTTTATACGAAATCATCCGATTACTCATATATTGTGTTATTTTAATGACCGGGGATACGATAAATAAATATATAACTCGCAGAAGTTAACTAGGGACTCCGGAATGATGACAGCGGCAGACATTGGTCGGCGGAGTGAGGTAACGGAGGGAGATCCGCATTCTTCGCGTTAAGTGATAAGTTGATTTGTGCTTGTTGTAACTTTTTGGATAAAGTAACCATCAATTCATCAATAATTTTATAGCTTCGTGTTACTTCAATACAATGTACGAATCATTATTGACATTCGAACGAGCGGCACCTTTGATGTTTTAACCCTTTGATTGGCCATATTTCGTAATGATTTAACTTTTTAACATCGACGCAAGCTGTGTGCATTAATTAAGGTGTATAAACAGACATGTATTGCTCACTTTTATTGATCAAGATGACGTTCAAAATGACACAATCAGAAACATAATTTCATTATTATCATGGTTTGATGCGGGCCACCTGATCCTGACCAAGACCCTCGTTCCACTGCTGGAATATGGGTTGGCAGACTACATGCGCCATGAGAGAATATTTTTTAAACTGTGTTCACGATGTTTTCCTTCACCGTTATAACAAGTGGTATTTAAATTGAAACTACACAATGTATAAAGAGGAGCGCACTAGGATTTGAACCCGGGCATCCGGAGTGAGGCTGAATTTCAAACCACTAGGCTATTAGCAAGTAAACTTCACGCGCCTTGGATAATACTATGAAGAACTCTACAGTATGTTGGTCTGTTCAAAATGTTCCCCCGACACACCTTATAAATAAACGTTATTGTGTTGTTAGATCATCATTAAATAATACTCGAAATTTAGTCCGTTCGATAAAACAGTTGTTGTCAACGTAACAGTAGCTGACAATGATTCGATCGTAATCCAATACTGAGGCCAGCACACCCCTTCAACCCTTAGCGCTAATTATTTTGTGACGACTCACCGCTTCCGACGGTAAACGAGAAAGGGGAAATTTTGGTATGTCTGTACTTATCCTATCTGGAGTAACCAGAATAACCATATTAGGACGTTTATTTTTAATCCCAATTAAATAAAATCGAACTGGAGCGTGTTATACATGAAAATAGAAGTAATCCTCCCCCGCCGTCCCCCCACTCTTTTTTTAGATCAAAAGTGATCGTCGATATATTTCAAAAAAGCTTATTTAATACTTTAATTCAACAGCACTTCTTATGTATGTATGAGATAGTTAGGAAATAAAAAAAAATTATAAATTTTATCATTAAGTATAACATCACGCCAGCTCCGTTCCGACGTAGACAAAGAGCACCAACTGCTATTATTTCAATCCTGAAAGTCCTGTTGTGCTTCTTTTATATTCTTTAGAATCAAAAAGAAGAGCCAAAAATGCCATTTATTCCCATTGGAATATTACGGATTTTTTTTTTGCGAAATAAAATTCGTTGCAATACGGAGATTACATATTTCATTATTATCCAGAATATTCCACAATGGGTGAAATTCCTTGTATGGCATATTGGAACCAACGGGCATAATCATTTCAATGCTCGACGCTTCAATGCTACCTATTGCTCGGCATTCATGAAATAAGGAACATTATTGTTATTTGTTACATACCACTGGATACTTAATAAATTTTATAACCAAATACGAACACATATTTATCAATGTATAGTAAATTCACAGATATTATTTTATATACCTACAAGTAACAAAAATATTTATTACTTTGGTACTGTGTTAATTCTTGACAGGTAACTTAATACCTACAATTTTTCCTTTTCGATTTCACGATCAGTTATTAAAAAATAATAAAATAAAACAACATAATTAACAAGGTCGTTGAAGAATTCGTTTTTTTTTAAATTATTGAATTACGGTAATTAAATTATATTAAATTACATTTTTTTTGTGTTATATTAAATATAATAAATTACGCTCTGCTTTGTTTTGAAAAAAATGCTTTATTTTGACACTTGTTTTGTTACATTTATTTTTTTGCTGCCGTTTTTTTCCTTTCTGTCTTTTACGAATTTCTATGGAGTTATTTTGTGACTAAATGTTAGTTGTCACAACGATACCATAAGTTTTATAATCCACATTATATTTATTAACAGTCTGCAAACTTACGGCAGCGTGGACAGTATTCGTGGGTTGATTCAAATTTAATTGCCATTAGTTACAATGCTGTAAGTGTTGAAAAGTTTAATAGCAATGCCAAGATATATCGTACCATTGTATGAACCCAGCGCACAATGAATAGTGATAATTGTATTTCGAAAGATATTCAAATTCCATGGAATTATTTCCAATAAAAATAAATATGCAATCATTAAATTGGGCACGCAACGCCAACCTTAGCTGAGGATTAAGAGCTGAGGCACCAACACGACAGATAATAAATACGGCAATTAATCGTAAACCATTTGAATTAACTCCACACGTAGATACATGTTAGTCAAAATATTGACAAATCAGCACTGTCATTAATTTCGTGAGCCGATTATTATAATATGAATCTATCTTTTCTACAAATAAGTTTCCATTGAAAATTGAATAAACATATTGTAATATATGAAAGGTACAGCAATAGTGGATGGTAAAATGGCGTCTTTGTCATTGGAATAAGTACGAGAATCGCGTGGAATGTACGCTCACATGGAAAGCCAATGTCGTATTGTGCTTTACACGGCCAGACGCACAAATCAAACGTAACAAAGCCTTTCGAATAATGCTTCGAGTTTTAAATTTTTAATGAAGTGAGCCGTACACAATATTGTGAGGAAAATGCTGCTTTGCCCGATACATACGGGCGCTCTGTTAGACGAACGCAATTCTCGAATGATAATAATAGATACATTAATATATTCATAATTAGCTCTATAGGTTAAATGAACCTAAATCATGTTTGTTTAAGTATAAATAAAGAGCTAGGAGTCACAAAGTGCAGACATCTACCTAGCGGCTTTATCGTCAATTCAAATACATGTATCTAAACTGAAAAATTGCTACATAAAATATACATATGAAACATATTATGTAAATTACGAATATATTTAAACAACGAACTTATTAAATATAAAGGCTTCTGGATCCAATTTCTAAACATGTTAAATATAAAATCAGAATATTTATCTATCTCGGCAATTTTTTATGTTAAATCGTTCCATCGTTGAATAATGGACATTGACGCCAACTTTCATAAATAGATGTCAAAAATTCTAAACACAAATGTGCATATTTTTTCATACCCTCTTTCGTTGACATGTTCATCTCTCACCTTCTGACTTATTACAAATTGTTTTTCTACAGTGTTCGGTTTATGATTTATGTGCGATTTATCTTGATTTATGTGCGCTTCACCAAATTGTTTCAATCTAATTTGTTTCACATCACCATAATCACGATTCGGATATGTTTCAGCAAAGAGCTGTTCGTTTTATTCGACAGTATGGTGCAATCAAATTTGTTTGTCACAGAGTGCGATGCTCAGTACGTTGTTCTCGTCGCCCGTGTGGACGCCGCGTTAACGTGTAACGTACGGACGGCGGCGGTCGCGGCGCTAAATCAGGATTAGCCGGACACTGCGGCATCAACTATAGATTTTACTGCGCCCTTGCGCCGTGGGCTATTTTATTATACGTCACTTTTAAATAGGGTCTGTTTAAGTCCTTACCACGTTGCCGATGTTGTAACTGGTTATAAAAACCCATGAAAGTTCCTCTGGGGTCTATTTTTGGAACTATGGTGTTCTCGAATGCACCACGGCACATTGTTATGTTGTTTAAACTTTATACAGTCGGCAGTGTGACAGAGACACAGTTGTTTCTGATCGTTAAACAGTAGCAGTGTTAATTTAGTTATTTATTTATAAGCTTGAAGGGTTAAATATCTTAGTGACAAATTTGCGCCCACGTATAGGTATACCATAGAATATGATTTAAGAAGGAAGCAGATACATCCATCTCTAATTGCTACCTGTACCTCAGTTCATCGAACATTTTATGCCTCGAACAAATGCTATGTTATTCGTTATTCGAAAAATTGTGACAAAGCAATGACCAAAGCTACCCATATTTTTTAATTTTTTTTTGCCATTTATGCCAAGAATAAACTTATTCAGAAGATTCTAATCCCTATTTTACTCTGGCCAGCAACTGTGTTTGCAGTAGCTTTTCTTTTCAATTCTCCAGCAATCTGTTCTATAATAATGAGATTGACAATGATCACATGAGTCACATCTCCCATAAAGATCAAATATTGCCTCGAGTATCTTCGTTTTCACGTCCAACGCCCACGAGAACAAAGTCCAAACGACGTGTAACATACGATACTCCGCATAGATTTGATACCAGCCTTGGCCGCAGCGACGTCATCACCGTCGATTAGCCGTGAAACACGGATAAACAGAGCGTCCACGTTGATCATCGATCAAGATAATCGAAAGCGGAACTCACAATGGTTCGTTAAAGTTTCCCTTTACCTGCGCGAAAACGCCCAATCACCGCTTTTAATATCTGTTTTACACGTATGTGGTAGTTAGTGAATGGCAGCTGATTATATTGTTTCGTGGGCTTGGGCCCATTCGACACGTTAATCGAAAAAATGCGCTCTCATTCGATAGTTCCGAGTCTATTAAGGTGCACAATGATGCTGATGGATCGAGGGGTGAGCTGGCTAGGGTTGGTGCAAGTGTACAATTCGATATATTTAAGAACTTCTTATTGCTAGAAATCTTCCCAATTTTCTGTGACCGGGTAACTCGGTGATGGGCTTCTCCGATCGAGCATTAAGTTAGTGCTGAAGAATTTAAACAAATCGTATGATATAATAAAATAAATAATGGGAATGTTGATAGATGCAGACGCTGAGGGAGACCCAGACTCACGAGTCTTCATCAAGTACAACAAAAATGCTGGCTGATGGGAGAGCCAGAAGTTTTCGAAATGGTATATGAAGAGAATGAGGAAGGCTGAACAATTACGTTACTCCGGTTGTGATTGGCACTCTGTGCTCTCTGCCTGCCACTTGAAGGGCTCGGAGTGACGATATTATATGTAATAATAATTTAATACAAAGAACTGTAACACTAATTAGACCAGATGTCGTATCGAAGTTTAGAAATTAGTACAAGCGACAGCGTAGCTTACAGTTGATTAGTTTATAGTCAAATAGATCGGGCTTAGTGTTTACTAGTTATAATCGTATTACTTCACCATTTTTCGTGGTAAGTTGCTCGCTGTAAAATTGATCGCCTAACCAACAAATCTGAATATCTTATTACCTACAATACCAATACCATTTAAAACTTAATATATTCTTCGAACTTTAAATTTGTTTATGTAAACGCCTTTGTTACAATTTCATATAAAATAAGATGAGTGTGCCAAATATTGAGATATTATAAGTCCAGTTTTATTTTAGGTCTTACTTTCAACAAACACCTGTAAATTACTTCGGCGCGTTAAAAGTTGTGCTTTTATAATTTTTTTACTGACAAACAAAATTCAATTAAAAAATCGGGTAAGGAAAAATTGACGTACAGCTAAATTTTGAAGAGAAAAATTCAATTATTTTCACACGTGACAACCCTGGAGCCGCAGGGAGTCGCGCTACCGAAACTCGAAAACTTTCGTTCGGATTAATTAAACGAGATTTTTGAGAGCGAAAGTGGCGAACGATAAGAATCTATTGTCTGTATCATTCAATTAAAGAGCGCTTTTGGTGAACTATTCGGTGGCAAGTCAGTCAGTAAATATTATTAATTCTGTTTAAAAGTATTCTTATTGAGTTTAAATGTATAAGAACTCCTTATGGAATGGTATTTCAATAAATATACTGTCAGTTAATTTCTAATGTTTCGAGATGGATTTTAATTTCATGTTAAGCGATATTCAACTGGATATTATATGACTTATACTCCGTCATTGGTTAATTTATAATATTATAATATTTGATTTAGTCGTCGCTGTGTTTGTGTGTATTTATGCTGCGACTAACATGAAAAAATTTATAAGGCTTAAGACTTTAGTGCAGCTGACCTCAATGTTAGTTCTAATACTATTTATGTGGGGAACATTCTATGGGACATATCTATTAGATATTATTAATATCAAAGTAGACAAATTCATTGTCTACTTTGCTATGTCGTGTCCACGAAGTGTACTTGTATGCTTTTGACTTTTTAAATGTTATATAGGTAATGACTATTGATGAGCTCATTTTTAAAATACTGAACACATACCTATATAAAATAACACCCTCAAGATGTGAATCGATTATCGCTACTTGACACACAAACTTGCACAATTAAGTCCGGAGCTCCCCCAGGATTCCGCCCTCGGATTGGAGAAAAAAAACTCCTCGATCTTCCTACCCTCTGTTTGACATTTAATCTCTCGCCCGTGACGTAGATGTGTTAAACATAGCCGGGGGCGAGATTTGGGGGTGTCCCGGAGGATTAACTGGATTTGTAGATTGTCAAATTATGGCCAAGTACGTTTTATTAATTGATTCGGAAAAGTTGCGGGGGTGTGAAGTATTTTTACCCTTCTCCTTGCAGATGAGAGTATTTGGGTTGGAGAAATATAGATTTATTTATTTACTGGTAACGATTGATCATAAGCTTAGTTTGTAAGAGCAACGCATGGCTACATTGGGATACATTATGACCCGTTGTTGACGTGTTGTTTCGGCTGCGGTGTTAATTGTTGTGGTTTTTAGATAGCATTTGAATGCGAATAAGATTAAGAAAAAGGCATATAATTGATATTGGGGGCCTAGAGGCATTTACATTTGTTAATATATACCTACATATAAATTTTAATGATTTATAATCGGCTTTCAAAATAGATATTGCGGCTGTAAAGATTGCAAATAGACGTGTCCTCACAGAAACCAGAACGGTTAAATTGTTTTTTTTAAAGCTTTGCAAAAGCGATGAATAATGAATCAAGTTTAATTTTAATGAAGCGTTCTTCATATAAGAGAGTTTTGTGATAAAAAGTAATTTGGGGCTCTTAAATTTCTTGCTCTCAAAGCTGCGTAGAAAATTTGGAAATATTAAACAGGGTATCAACGCTTAATAAAACTATTAAGGATCTGATGAATCACCGAAATGTTTGCCCTTTCAACGTTTTGAGAAGTTAATAACTGTAGGTTTGCTATGGTTTTTTTGAGACGGAAGGGAAGTGGCTTTACAAATTCGGTAATTTTTATGAAATTAAATCAAGGCAGTGCAATGGTTCGTTACAGGATTTGGTAGCGTAGGGCCGTATCGGCAAAACAGTGTCTCGGCTGTTTAAGGCTTATTAGTTTTTTTGTACAATTGTCGGCAAAACTATAGAGGTGAGTGATAATTAAATAACTTTTTTTTGAGATTCGGTTGCTTATAAATAATGTTTCGGTTGCAAATAAATAAGGTTTTATGTGATGGGGACGTTAGAAATCTCCGAAACCGGCGTACATGTATGAAGAGACTGATGAATGTGGACGAAGCACGACAGGAGTGCAAGAATAGAGATATCACTCTGTGCCCTCTGCCTACCCCGCAAGGGAACTGGTGTGAAGATATGTATGTATATATGTATGGAT